>BGPR01004553.1:0-64006 GCA_013235015.1 Araneus ventricosus | reverse complement strand
CAGTTCCATGTTACGTAATGACACCTGTGTTGACAGATGTTCCGTCGATACGAACTTTGTTACATCTATGTCATTGTCAACGCATGACAAAAAAACTATATAAGTTATTTCCAATAATTTGCGCTCTCCCGAAATTTACAGACACTTGGCCGATGTACTCAGAGCCAGGTTCTTTTACCAAGCTTATGTGTTCTTCTATTATGACTTTTCTTCTGTTGTCTTCCATTGATAGAGTCCTGTCTTTTCGCCCATCGAAGTATAAACCAAACTGGTCATGGTCATAATCTTTTATGACCTGAGACAATCGAGTAGTTCTTGCCTTTGTTCTCCCACGCCAAATTTTATTTCTGTCAACAACGTTCAAAACATTGTTTTTTGAGATATTGCCCACATCTTGAAGAGCAGCTGACGCGATGGCAGCGCCTGCTCGGTCGGAAATACCAAATCGGTACAATGTTCTAACTGTAGCTAAAACTTTTGTCACTACAGGTAGTCTTGTGTCCACCCAACCGGCACATTTGCTGTCATGGCATCAGGAACGGGGTGGCGTTCTGTCAATACAGGTGTGACTGTGGGGAAGATTCCATGAAGTACCACTTCCGACTTATGGAGGCGTGGAGGATAAAGCAGGAGACAGAAAAAAGATGGGATTGCCTACTGCTCTAGTTGTTTAGCCGGACTGATTTGACGGTGTGGGAACTGAGTCATAAAATGTTGCAATGTACATTATACTACTCACTACTCATTAATCATCACTTTTGGTTATTTATATTGCAAAAAAAGGAATTATTTCGAATATAAAATCGTATAATCAATAATCAAAATTAAGTATTTTTCCATTTTTTTTTGAAAATTCAACCCCTTTTCGGTAGTATTAAATTTAGAATTTAAATTTTTTGATTATTTTTCTCTTAATCTCCATACCATAGAATATCTTTTCCGCATAGGTAGGTTTTGATTAATACTAATATTTTTTTTTAAATCGCATAATCAAAATTCAGTATTTTTCCATTTTTTTCGAAAATTCAACCCCCTTGCGGCAGCATTAAATTTTGAATTTAAATTTTTTTATTATTTTTCTCTTAATCTCCATACCATAGAACATATTTTTCGCATAAGTAGGTTTTGATTAATACTAATATTTTTTTTAAATCGTATAATCAAAATTCAGTAGTTTTCCATTTTTTTCGAAAATTCACTCCCCTTGCGGCGGTATTAAATTTTGAATTAATTTTTTTTTATTATTTTTCTCTTAATCTCTATACCATAGAACATCTTTTCCGCATAGGTAGGTTTTGAAATTCTGAAAAAAAAATTTCGATCCACCCTACTGTATAGTCCATCTACGAACTCGGCCGAGATTTTCATAGTCCTTACAACTTATCCCTTGTCGGTTAAAATCTAATCAAAATTACTCTAGTTTTCGTGTTCACAAGATAACATAGGCAAAGCGTTTTATACATCTCTATTAATAAGGAAAAGAACATTTCGCCTTCTACTTCCAGAAGGATTAGAGTTGAAAGAATGAAAGCGGGTGGAAGAGATTGCAAATGGCGAGAGCTTACCAACAAGGGGTAGCATGCAGAAGTTGAAAGATACTGATGTTCACACAATGATGTTAATTACTCTCTTTCCGCGATGCTTCATTTAATTTTACAAATCTTTAATAATCATAATGAGTGTTTAAAATCCTACAAGATTGTTGAGCCCACTTCCTACCGGAGGGAGCGGGCATAAGGAGAAAAAGAAAGAACTCTATGCGGTTTTTTCCGGTCAGTGACAAAGACACTAAAGAGAAGAGAATTGTAGTCCGGAAAATGGCAAAAAATAAAAGACATGAAAAAGTTTCTGATGTTACCGTAGCAATTATGGGGAGGGGAAAATGGAGTACGAAGGACTACGAGGTTCTTGTAAGGTGGTTCGAACTAAGGAGAAAAAAAAGAAGCAGGGGGTTTCATTGCTGGTCCAAAGGGTCAGTTGATTAGCGAAAATCAACGAAAGACGCTTCCGCGAAAAACCATTTTAGTAAATTGAAAGCTTTATAAGTACTTGAACTTGCAAATATCTTTATTCCGAGCAACGCCGAGCATATCAGCTAGTACTTTAATATTAAAGAAACAAGGAAAGTGACCACATGTTTGGATAATCTTGTTTGGAAATTTATATCAACTATAAAAATTAGAAGTAACGATTTTTTTATTGCTCACAGTTTCTTACATTCCCAATTTAGAAAAAAGAAACCAGGTAGCTTCATCTTGCTTTCTCCATAAAGATTTAGATTTTTTAAACCTCAAAGATTATGGATCTATTACAAATCGAGAAATGTTGATTTTAGAGAGATTTCCGTAAAATCAGTTACCAAATCAAGAGATACACTTTGGATGCCACTGCTTTTTCCGTAACACGATTTGTCGATTTCGATTCACAAGAAGCGAAAATAGGAGGAATAGTAAAGGCGGTGAAACTCGCTTTTCATACATAACTCTCGCGATATCTCACGAGACTTTGACGGTTTATTGCCTTCGAAAGACTTCTTATGGAAACTGCCTCTAAACTATATTTTCTAGGCATGTCAGCTCTCTTTTTGGAAAAAAAATCTTTCACGCATCCTTTTAGATTTGAAAATCGTCTGAGCTTCAGAAATGTCTTCCTCTTTCATATCATCTCTATTCATATCCTCCAAAGAATTCAAGTGGAATCAAGAAATGGAAGTTATTTTTCCCGCAGCCTTTGTTGGCGAAAACCATAGAGATTCTCTGTAGAAGAAAATATTACTCAATCTAAAAAATTCACATTTTCACATCATCAAAAATCAAACGAATTATCATTGAATAGTGTTTAAATATATGTAACGTAACAGAATTTCTGTGAAAAGTGTTTTATGAAAGTTAACTCAATTGAAAAATCCGTATATGTATCGATGCAGAGTAATTTTATTTCACATGTTTAAAGAATAAAGATATGACTATTGAAATGTAGTTAACTGCCGCACTTGTAAGATCTTAAAAAAATACTGCTGTTTACGAAACAGTATTGCAGCATAAAAAAGTATTGAATTCGAAAATTAATAATAAATTACTTTTGATTTTTCTAATTATATTTTTAATAAAAATTCCTTTGGTATTCATTGAAAGAAACAAAGAAAATTTGGAAATAAAGTTTTCTTTGTCGCCGCTTCTAACCACCTTAAAAAGAGGATATTTTCTTTCCAAAAACATACGCTTGTCTTATTTACCTTCTTCCACATTTTCTTATCCTATTTCTGTTCTTTTAGTTAAAAATAACTCTTCCGTTCGATAACTTCCTTTTATATATCGAACTAAAGACAATCTGATATACATTATTTTATGCTGCTAAAACTTTTTAAACAACACAAAAACTTTTTAAACAATGTACAGTGATGAAGTGTTTTTTCGATTTCGTTCGAAATCAGATAGTAGTGGTGGGGGGGAGGGCATGAGACTCTTGATGACATACCTAGACTTCATAAGCTCTAATATGAAATAAAAATCGTCGAATCGGTCAATGTACAGTGATGAAGTGTTTTTTCGATTTCGTTCGAAATCAGATAGTAGTGGTGGGGGGGAGGGCATGAGACTCTTGATGACATACCTAGACTTCATAAGCTCTAATATGAAATAAAAATCGTCGAATCGGTCTGGTGGTTGGGGCTGGGGAACTGTCTGAAAGTGTTACCAAATTAAATTTTAACTATGTAGATTATTGTGAGGGTGAGACATAATGATGTCATGAGAGAGTAATTATATGAAAATATTTGCAGAACATTACGAGCTTAAACTGTTTCTGAGGAATCTGTATATTTAACAGAATGCTATAAAATTTTATGAAAATGTTTAAGAAATGCATGTAGGTAAAACTAAAGATTAAGCACAAAAACATGGAACAGTGATATTCCGTTAATTTGCATTTTTCTGAATTCCCAATGTTCCATAAAAACTAGATTTCAGAACTAGAGTTTTTTGTTCTTTCTAAGAAATTTAATCAAAATTACGATTCATTTAATATTCCAAAATAACCATTGGATGAGCTTGACGTTGAAAAGATTAAGAAATATATTTGAGGTACTCCTTATCTACTCAACAACAGTTTTAAATTTGGTGCCTAGATCACGTACGGCAAAGAAATATGATAACTATCAAAACTTATTCATCATAGCTGTGAAAAAACACTAAATGTTTAACAATAAAATATGAAGAAAATTGAGAGGATGCTTATTCACTGACAGACTAAGCAGCTAATCACAATGCCAGTTGAAAAATTCGGTAGACTTTAGAAGAAATATATCCCTATTAGCGCAAAATGCTCCACAACACTCATCGGATATTTTTACGTTATTGTGCGTTATTCCGAGTATCGTAGCAGCATTGTGGAGACATCGTAAAATGTCTTGTGCCAATAGGGATAGCTTATTTGAAACAAAAAAGATGAGTGCTGAATGAAGATTCAATGTTATAAACCTAAAGTATTTTGAACACTCAAATCAGTCCATTCAATAAATGAACAAGACTTTACAACTGAAATTATTTTAAGAATAACCAGAATAAGATGATCGTAGAAAACGAACAAAGGAAATTTGAACGTGTGGATAACAACAGCCTGCAACAATTTCTTGTTTTAAAAGTAATAGTTGTTTTTTATGTATTTTCGCATGCTTATTTCAAAAATAATATCAGTTTTTACGTATCACGTACAGTTTTTTTTAAAAGTAAATTTTTTAAATAAGCAAAAATACACAGATTTTTTGCGATTTGGATAGGATAAATTAATAAAGTATGTATGTTTATTTGTTTAAATAAATTCTGAAAACCTCTTACTTCATTGAAATTAAATAATACATTTATATTGAATAAATACTTATAATTGTATTTAAAAATACCTTTTATTTTAAAATTCAAAACAGAGATGGCAGTACTGTCTTGCATTATCTTTATTCTAAAAAAATTGTTCGTCAAAACAAAAGCAATCACGTTTGCAGTTGTTCTACGGTTTATGTTTTAATTTTCCTGTATTTCTTTATCGTTGAACTGTGCCCTTTCTATTGTGTTTCTAATATGGCGAGTAGTTCCAGGAGATGTTGTGAGAATGATCCAAATTCATTTTGCCACATTTGTGGAGAATATATGTTAAAAAAACAACGAAATACGATCACTTCCTTCGTTAAGAAGGCCTACTTTTGGTATTTCGGAATGAAACTGGGCGACCAAGACAAATATTGGGCGCCGCATTTCACCTGTCGTTCCTGCGTAGTAAAAATCTTTACCTTTTGGAATACCTATGGTATGGCGTGAACCGCAGAACCATGTGGATGACTGTTATTTCTGTTTGTGTAAAATTGCAGGAAATAATAAGCGATCGAAATCAAACATTGTTTACCCAAATTTAAAGTCTGCTATAAGACCTGTCGCACATTGTGAAAATATTCCTGTCCCGACACGACCTGAGGCTTTTGATAGTGCTAATATATCTGAAAGCGAGAAAGTGATGAAAAAGACTTGGATTTCACCGTGAAAAATGAAGTACCTGAAGAATTTAATGAAGCCGAATTAAATGACTTTGTTCGTGATTTAGGTTTAACTAAAGAAAATGCAGAATTATTAGGCTCTCGGTTAAAAGAGAAAAATTTATTAACGACACATACGTCGTTTAGTTGGTACAGGAATCGAGAAAGGCAATTTTTATCATTTTTCAAATCTGATAACTTCTTGGTTTATTGTGCTGACATACCTGGTTTGTTGCATGAATTAGAAGATATTCCTTATAATCCGAATGATTGGAGACTATTTATAGATTCCTCAAAGAGGAGTCTAAAAGCAGTTTTATTGCATAACGAATCTAAACTTGCATCAGTTCCAGTTGCACATTCTGTTTTCATGAAAGAAACATATGAAAGTATGGAGATGCTTCTCACTAAAATAAAATACACTGAACACAAGTGGGCAATATGTGGTGACTTTAAGGTTATAGGTCTGCTTCTCGGGCAAAAAAGTGGATTTACTAAATTTCCGTGCTTTATTTGTGAATGGGATAGCAGGGACAGAGAAAGTCAATGGATAAAAAAGATATGGCCGAAGAGACAAGAATGGATTCCTGGTAAGAAGAATATTTTAAATGAATATTTAATAGATCCACAAAATATTTTATTGCCCCCACTTCACATAAAATTGAGACTCATAAAGCAGTTTGTGAAAGCTTTGGATAAAGGTGGAAAATGTTTTGAGTATCTTATATCGAAGTTCCCAAAATTGTCTAGCGTTAAAATTAAAGAAGGTGTATTTGATGGAACACAAATAAAGAAATTAGTTAAAGATTCCAATTTTGAACAATGTATGACGAATACAGAGAAGCAGGCTTGGGTTGCATTTAAAGATGTCGTAGAAGGTTTTTTGGGAAATGAGAGAAAAGAAAATTACAAAGAACTTGTAACTGAGTTATTACGTACTTATCATCTTTTGGGGTGCAATATGAGCATTAAAATTCACTTCCTTCACTCACATTTGGAATACTTCCCAGACAATTTAGGAAAAATGAGTGACGAGCAAGGTGAAAGATTCCACCAGGATATAAAGGAGATGGAACGCAGATATCAAGGACGGTGGGATGTTAACATGATGGCCGATTACTGTTAGTGTTTAAAAAGAGACAGTGATGTGGGCCATAAACGAAAAACCCGAAAAAGAAGCTTCTTGACTTCAAGAAAAACAAAAAAAGTTATCATAATTTTGCAAATGACCAGCATTATTGTGTTTAGTTAATAGTAACTACAGTTGCAACTGTATGCATTATACTGCATTTTGTTAATTTTTTCATCGTCATTTGTAAAAACTCCTTACGTGTTACATAAAATTTAGTTTTCATTTTGGAATGACATCATCATTGCTGATATAAATCAATTAAAATTTTACAAACAAGAAATTTTTTTTGCAGGCTGGTGTAATTATTGATTAAACAATGAGAGTTTAGGTATCTCATAATCTTAATATAAATAAAAGTCATTGTGGCTATGTATGTAGGTATGTGGCTATGTTCCACATCTCCTCCTAAGCCAATGGACAGTTTTCAACCAAATTTTGCACACTTATTATTCAAGACAAGGAGAACACACTTATGAACTTTTCAAAGTCTAAAAGTTAATTAAGCAGTCAGTTAATTAGATATTAACCAAAACCGTTTTTCCGCCGTAACTTCGGATCAAATTGTCCGACAAAAATATTTTCATACCATCTTAAAGTTCAAAATTTTACCTTTTTAATGATACCGATTTTATATCTGTGACATTTTTCCTTCATTTTATATAATTTTTTAAAATTTTAATAATTGTTAATTACATGCCGAAGATTTTGAAATAACGAAAATTTATAGCTACTCCATTGCTAGGCAAAGGTTAGACTTTGAACTAATATACCTTTATTTCTGAAATTTTTGATTATTTTTATAAATATGTTTTATATAAGAAGAGAGTCAACCGTCAACTTTTAAAAGCATCAAATCTTATTAAAATTTCAGTTAAATGGAAATTAAGCAAGATTATGCCGTGCTATTTTTCGAAAATATGGATTAAGTCACCAAAACTATTTTTACACATAATAAAAGTTTAAAAAATTAGCTTCTCATCACACAACTTTCATTTCCGTTCAATTCGTTACCCTCATTTTAATAATTTTTCAAAAATTAAATTGTGTATAAAATTTACAATTTATAACACTTTTTTTTATTAGTGAAGAACAAGAATACATAAGAACTGTTGTTAGATCACATTAGAAGAATTTTGGATGAAGACGAATTTTATTTTTTTAATTCATATTTATTCTAACGCTTTTTCTCAATGAAAAAATTACTATGCAATTGTCCCAAAACACCTGTTAAAAACTTTCTTATACTGCAAGATTTCTGAACAAAATTTGAAGTACCTATGCAATAAATACTAATAACTTACGGAGAAAATTTGCTATCGGCGCTTTTTAAGAATAGTCTGGTTCAACTGATATTCTCATTTTTTTAAAAAAACATTTCAGACGATAAAAGAATTTTGGATATTGTAATTTTCTATACGAAAGTAGTTTTTTACATCAAAAATATTAGACATGAAAGTACGAGCAACACCGGGCACAACAGCTATCCTTTATCAAGAAAAAAAAATCTCAAGCAAAAAATTTAAAATTTTGACACGAAATTGATGAAAAAACTAAGAGAGATTTTTTTATGAGTTTAGTGTCAGTTGGATTCCACAGAGCTGGCTTCTCTTGAAATAAAACAAAAAATGCATCTGGTTGTCGGTCACAAGAACTCCTCCTAAACGGTGAACCGTAGCGACATGAAATTTGGACACGGTATTCTGAGGTACATATCTAGGTCAACTGTACCATTTTTAACTTTCAGAATTAATTAGTTTTTAAGATATTTAATTAAATAGCGAAAATTAAGCCGTCTTCTTTAGACTCATTAAAATAGGAATGTCTTTCGCCAATAACTTCTGAAATATTTATAGCATAAAAATTATTTTTACACAATCTTAAAGGGCAAAAAAATTAACTTTTTAATAATAGTTATTACATTAAGGTAGAATGTTTTCTTTAATTCTAATTTACGTTTCAAAATGTAATTTTAACGCAATTTTCAACAATACCTTCTGTTCTTATAAATTAAATTCTAGCCAATTTACTGTTTATCAAATCCTTCATTCACGTGCATTTGCCACTGTTTAAGTTAATATAAGAAAATGTTTTTTTCTTTGGACATATTTATATTTCGAAGGAAGTCTTTTCATTTCCTATATGATGTCGTAGCATATACCTCTTTTAATATGGTTGCTCAGTAATCCATTTACTGTGCCATTGGATTAATTACTCTTTCTATGAGATGTTTTGTTTAATTTTCAAAAATTTTTAAATGATCCTTATGAATGTCTTTCGAGGTTACGTAGTAAGGGAAAGGAACTAGCAAGAAATAAAGTGTTTTACTGTCTATCTCTCACAAGAAGTCTTCCTAAACGATCAATATTATAGAGATTAAATTTGCGCATACCGTTCTGGTGTCCATTTCTAGATCAATTCTGCATTTTGCAAAAATTATTACTCTTTAAAATATTTAATTAAATATCAAAAATTAACCAAATTTCAACCCTTTTTCTCATTTTTCGCCAATAACTTCTTAAGTGCGTATTGAACGAAGATGATTTATATACCATTTTAAAGAACAGAGAAATTTATTCTTACTGATCTGAATTTAAAGGGCATATGTTCCTTTCCCCTATTTTCATAAATATTTCGAAATTCATTTTGAACACAATCTGTAACAATGGCTCATATTATTGTAGTTAAATTTGAACCGATTTATTGTTTTTATCAAATCCTTCATTCCCATGTTTGTGCCACTGTTAGAGATAAAAAAACATTGTTGTCATTGAATATTTACAGAAAGACAGAATTTTTGGCTCCGCTTTTATTTTGCAGCGCGTACATCTTTCAATTTGCGTGCACAGTAAATGACATTAGTTATATACTATGCGATGCTTCATTTAATTTTTGTAAATTTTTAAATGATCCCAATGAGCGTGTAAAATCATTCAAGAATAAGTCTGGTTTCGAACGGAAAAGGACCTAAGGAGAAATAGAAAGAAAACTATGCAATGTTCTCGCTGTCAGACACATAAACACTAAAAAGAAGAGAATTGTAGCCTGTATATAGGCAATAAAAACCAAGATATGAAATATCTTCTGTTGCCGCCGTAGCAATGATGGGGAGGAGAAAATGGTGTACCAGGGACTACTAGATTCGTGCCAGGTGGTTCATACGGACAGGAAAAGAAGAGATAGGTTTGACTGCTGGCTGAGGGAGTTGTCCCATGTCCACTCAACCGGTACGGATAGTGTAATGGCGTCAGGCACGGGGTGGCTTTCTGTCTGAGGGAGTCAGACAACACGGAAGGGGGGAGGGGAATGACCGAATATGAAGGAAAGACGCTTCTGCGAAAAGCTGTTTTATTAATTTTAAATTCTTATAAATATTTAGAATTAAAATTTTCTTTATCCCGAGCAACGCCGGGTGCATCAGCTAGAATTAAGATAAATCCAAACTATTGCTGAGAAATGCTATGAATCGTAACGAAAGTTTCATTGAACATTTAATCCTAATTAGAGAAAGAAGTCGCAATTAAATAAATAGTTAATTTTAATTATTTAAATAGTTTATTTTAATTAATTATACATGGTGTCGCCCAAGATTTGTTTAGTAAATTTAATATAAAATAGCCAAAACCTGAGAAAAATAAGATTTCACGTTCTCCTTATTGATATCGAAAAATATCTCATGAACTTAAAAATTTTTCTGACGTTTTCTGTTGCTTTAAAATTGATTTAATACCTGATTATTTGCTTTTAACTGTGGATGGATATTTAAATTCACAGTTCCATATCGCTGTCGTCATATCCCGTGCTGTAAACGAGTATTTTAATTTGCCACTAAAAATTTCATATCATTCTTTAAAATTTTTACTAACTTATGATAAAAATTACCTTTTGCGGTTTATCGAAAATCGTTTGGATAGCCTAGCTTTCTGAGAAGCTAGGGGATTTGAAAATTCCTTCGTGTAACAGATTTTCTTCTTCTAATTAAAAATAAAAGAGGCAGAAGATAGAAAGATTTTATGTTGGAACTCCGTCGAATGCTAATTTAAGTAAATAAAGCCAAAACGTTTAATTAAATTATATATCAGTCTTTAAAAAAGTATTAATAACATATGAAGAAAATTAGTATTCCAAGGTTTTTAAAAATCGTTTGGTTCAAATGATATTTTCATTTTTATTTACAAGCATTTCACACGAAAACGAATTTGCGTATAATAATATTTTATTAAAAACCGTTTGTTTTGATTGATATTTTAACTTTAATTTTTAAAAATCGTTTGGCTCAATTGATTTTTTAAATTTACAAACATTGCAAACGATAAAGGGATTTTCTGAACAATAATATCTTATTAAAATTCGTTTGGTTTATTTGATATTCTCATTAAAAAATCGTTTGTTTCAATTGACTTTCTGATTTTTAAATAGCAAAGCGTTCAGACTATAAAAGAATTATGTGCATCAGAATATTTTAGACGAAAAGTTTTTTTATCAATAAAAGAATTAGATAGGAAATTATTTTTTATCTCTTGCACCGTCAGGTGTATCAGATATTTGATTATATATTTCATGACCAAGACAAGCTGAAAATAAACATTTAGATTTAGGCCAATTTTTTTATTAGATTTTAACCTGCGAGGGATATGTTGTAAGGACGGTGAAAATGTCGGCCGAGTTAGTAGACGGGCTATCCAGTTCAAAGGGGGTGGATATGGTGGGGACTGAAATTTTCATTACCCCGTAATTCACTTACTATTGAAGATAGAAAGAAAATTCAAATTATCGCCTTTTCATAACGAACAGTTTTTGTATTTAATGTGTTTCGATAGCTACAATTGCTTAGAAGTTATGAGCTGAAAAGTGATTTTCACACCCTAAAATTAAACTGCATTTTAACCTAAGCATGCTACTCCTTGTTAGAAAGCTCTCATCATTTGTATTCTATTCCACACGCTTTCATTTTTGAAGCTATAATCCTAATTAAAATATAGACGAAATTTGCTTTTCCTTATATCTCCACACAAAAGGAATCTACATTTGCCTTCCCGCTTGCCCGACGAGAATTTTTTCCATTGGAAATTTTGATGTTAGTGCTGTTATAAATATATATATGGCCCCTTATGGAAATTTTAAACATGAAACCTTTTACTAGACCTTATTTCCTGAAAATTGGTACCTTTTGTTTTAATACAGAATGAACGACAGCAAAATAACGCGCATGGCTTTTTTTCTTTCATTACGTTGATTTCCCTACCCATTGCATCACACCATTCGGATGCTTCTCTGGATCTAATTGCCTGTTGGTAACAGGTAGGGATTTTTACTTCAACTACATTAGCTTCTTGCTGACCTTCAGCTGAACCTGTTAGTTTCTCGGATTTTGTATTTTCCCCACTAAAATCAAACAAATTCTTATCAAAATGAATTTTGTGTTCTCTACAATACCGTTCTATTTCATTAAACGACTTTATACTGGTTGCTTTAACTTCGATACCATAATAGATACCTGCTCCGGTTACTTCCCGCAATATTTTTCGAATCCACTTAATCTCTGAACATGGGATTAAACTACTATTGGTGGATGCACTAGGTTCTTCATGTGATGTTGAGGGGGATTCTGAACACGTTTCAGGAATTAAACGACCAGATAATAAATCCATTACTGTATCATCATCAGAGTAATCTGAGGTGGTAAAATTAAACTTGGTGTATTGATTAGAATTTTGCCTTGCGTCAACTACTTTAGTATTCTCATCGAACCGTACATTAATGGTTTCAATTAATTTTTTTTCATCTCTCAACCATATCCGATAACCCTTTGTATGCAACGCATAACCTATCATAATACCTAGTTTGGCTAGCATGTATAGTTTCCTTCTAATTTGTTTTGGCACACCAACATATGCTAAACAGCCAAAAGGTTTAAGATGCGGGGTCGTTCAAGCACTTGTAAGAATAGTGTTTTACCAACTTACAAATCCCTTCTTCGCAAAACTCAGCCGCTTACGAATTCAGCCAAACGGTCGCAGCGTTTTGAAGTTCTTCATCGTCGGCTACTTCTTCGTGGACCACAGATGGTAATCAGAGGAAAGCAAGCCGGGCTGTAGGGGATTAAACACGTCCCATTTGAATTAGCAAAAAATACCTTGTGTTCGCAGAGCAAAACCGCACATAAAAGGCCTCCTCCGGAAGAGGATGCTTGAGGAGTGGCAAACCTCAGGGAAGAATGGCGATACAGGCAGGAAAATCTTTAACATCATGCCCTCAGTTAGTCTCCGTCCCACTAACTGGATTAGAGAGGATGTTATCTTCTCCTCTCAACATGGACATTTCCCTGCTTACCTCTAAAGGTTTCACCTGTCTGACAGCGATTTTTGCAGCTGTGGTAGAATTGGCACGGCACTTCACTATGCCACGGAGTGCATTTATACAGTGTCTTGGCATACGAGGGAGCCAGCGCCAAACTTCGAACAAGAATGGCTGAAAAGGGTCGCCAATAACCTCGTTTCCAGGCAGAGAATTCGTGGGATTATCAAATTCATGAGCGAAAACAGAGATCGTTTCCGGCCTCCCTAGCCTTCAACTTCCCAGCGAGCTGAACTAAGTAGCTCAATTACCGAACATTCCTCCTTCAAATAAAAGAAAGTTTTTTCAACATCTAAAGAAAAGAAGAATTTTACGAACTAAAAGTGTAAAAGTGAAAATTCCTGTGCTGTACATAGTGTATATATTTCCCTTCTTTTTGTTTATTTTGTTTTCCTTTTTCTTAAATAAAATTCCCGTGTCTTGCCCATCAAACCGTTCAGTGACCGGTCTGGTCACGGGTACGGGGGTAAGGGACGGCGTTCTGTTCTGTGTTCGCAGAGCACTGTGAGGGCGAGCGTTGCCATACAAGAACACAAACCCAGATGTCAGCAGACCGCGACGTTTGTTTTGTATGATCCTTTTTAGTTTCCTGAAAGTGTTACAGTAAACTTCAGAAGTGATTGTCGCGTTCCATGAATTCGACAAGTAAGATTCCATGAGCATCTCTAAAGACGGTGTCCATAACCTTCATCGCTGACAAAGTTTGACGGGCATTCCTTTGCCGGTTTGGAGATACTGCCTGACTTCATGCCTCCATGCTGTTGTTTTGTCTCAGCATTCACATACGCTACCCAAGTCTCGTACCAGTCATTATTCTGTTCAATAACGCTTCCCTTTCCGAATTGTACCGGGAAAAAAGTCTAAGGCAGCGTCCATTTAAATTATTGTGTGGATCTTCGTAGCAGTTTTCGCTACCCATCGAACACAGAACTTCCGGTACCCTAATTTTCTGGTGACCACCTCGTACGAAACAGTCCGAAAAATGTCCAGAAAGTGTAGTGAATGTTCCGAAATTATGAATAAACGTTTCTTACCGGCTTTATCGTCAATTTGTCTGACGAGATCACCACTAGCTACAGACGGCCTCCCACTCCTTCGTTCATCACGAATTTCTGTCTTTCCTTCATTGAAACATCTGACCCACTGCAGCTTCACTCATAATGTTTGGCTCGTAAACTGCACACAATTTGTTGGATATGCAAATAAAATCGGTCGACCAATGAAAGGATAGCTGGAAGCTTACGGAATCATAGATTGCTTGATTTAACAATGTTTGCTCTCCGCCCACTACTACTAGCGCCAAGTCACAGGTTGCTTACCAAATTACCTTCGTATTATGTAAATTTCTATATTAAAGAACTTTCAGATTGATTCAAGAATTTCATATTAACGTGAGTCAAATATGGAAACAAATGTTCAAACGTAGGAGTAATTTTTAAAAATTTCACTTCAGAGAATTATTCAACAGTTTTCATTGTACTTCATCATGTATGAATGATGAATTATATGCCATTTGGAATTATTTATGTCACTTTTTGAAATAAAAATTATAAATATTTAGGTAAAATAAAATTAAGCTGTATAAAACCAGAGTATTTATTTAAATTTATTTGACAAGTTTTTGTTTTGCAATTCAGAAGACAAAAACTCAAAAATTCAATTTTTACATTGTTCCATGAGGCTTGTTTGAACGAAAATTGATAGTAACTTACTTTACATCATGCTAAAACTGCGCATTCATTATGAACACTGAATCCGATTAAAAAGGCATGAAAATATTTATTATGTAGAATTTTCTCCAAAAATAGCTGTATTTTCTCATATTTCAGGGCTGCGTTTGCGGTTAAAAGATAAATAAAACTCTTTCGCCTTATGGTAAATTTGATTGGTGTTAATAACTGTTCTCGAATCACTTAATAAAGTGTCTCCTTTCTTACCACACTTTAGAGACGAGTGTAGAAAATATTTAAGATAAAAAATTTACTTTTTAATGCACTAAACAAATTGAGCTTTTAATATCTGATTTATTCAGCTTCTGTTCATGAGTAATATCAATAATATTTATCGCATGTAAGCTTCACCAGGGGAATAAATATGCAAGTTTTCTATTACAGTGAAACCTCTCTGTGCGGCCACCCCTCCGTTCCGAGAAAAACTGCCCGCTCAGAGGGGGTGGCCGCTCTGAAGGGTTTTCGTTACAATTACAAGATAATTGCTATAATACATAATATAAACAAGTCTGACACATATTTCTTATTTAAAATGAAGTTTGAGACTTATCTAAAGAGAAAATAGTACTTTCTTTAATAATTTTTTTTACATTTTTTGTAAAAAGGATACAATTTGTGACTGTTTTAAGTTTTTAACCTTCTCGACCAAAAAAAAACATTTTTTTTAAGTTCGTTTTTCAGTATAAAAAGTAAATTTCTAACCGATGCGTTTGTCAAATGGGATGAGCGAACCCACCCGGCGGCAGTTAAGAGGGGTTGGGTGGCCGTTGTTAGGGGTTATTTTAACATTAGGTCTATGGGCCAAAAAATCCGTGCCACGAAAAATTGATCGTTAAGAGGGGTGGCAGGGTGGAGAGGGGCTATGCAGGGGTAGCCGTTCGAAGAGGTTTCACTGTATTATAGAAAGAAATCGAAGATTTAAGCCCATCTACGACGGGCTTTTATCTTGCCAATAATATCTCGGATTTGATTGACACAGATTTACTAACGAAAGTTGTCGAAGAAAATCTCATGTAATTGCTAGAGTGCGTAAGATATTTAAAAAAACATGGAAAACAGAACTGATGAATCAACTGACATTAACTTTCGTTCTGCGTCAATAACAGTGCTGTGTTTCAACTTGACTTTCACAAAAATAAGGAGATTGATTTACAATATCCTGACTTTGTTGCTGATGAATACGTTCACGGTATTCTGAAAAAAATGTAAGGCGTTTTTGCCTTTCTTCTTGAGTTAGACCAGTGGAATAAAGATAACTCAAAATTACGGAAACGCTGTTTCAGAGATAGGGGAAATTAATTTCCCTTCTCAAAACCCGTAAGGACTCCGAACCACTCTCCGAATTCAAAGACCCCCAAATCCTTTGGCTAGCTGCGGGTGTGATTGGCACGTAGCCACGCCCACTTTCCTGAGCGTTAGCGACTTCGGTCGATGATTATATTATAGATATTACCTTAATATTATGCTTGTAAATTTAAATAGATATAAGTAAGTCAGAATGCATCGAAAGAGACCTTACGTTAATCTGAACTTTTACTTTAGTTTAGTGATATCAATACTCTATACAACTCCCCTTTTTCTGATTATAAAATGCAGAGTTTTCTTTAGAATTGTTCGAAACTTACAGAATACTTGACAATACATAAAAGAAACAGTGCATTAAAATTTGAATTCAAAAATTTGAATATTACGGGAAATATGAGCACTTGTAGTAAATAATTTATTACTGCGCATGTACGAAATGCGGCATAATTTTTTTTCATTCCTAGCCAGATATATAGGGCAACTTACATAAATATTCTAGTTCAATATCATTAGTATTCAGAAAGATATCGGCATGGCAACTTGGGGAATTTCGGTGCACTCGAAGAGAAGCTAAATGATGAGAGTTCTCGCACAAATTCATACTTTTTAAGCTTTTATCTTCAAATAGTAATAATCGTACTGTAGTTTCAATTATGTATTTAATTTCTAAGTATACACGAGTATTCAGGATATTCATCTTTCATAAAATTCAATATTACTTTTCGAAGATTCAAGTTTAAAAATATCAGTTTGTGCAAGAGTCCTCATCATTTACCTTCTCTTAGAGCGTACCGAAATTCTCCAAGTTGCCATGCCGATATATTTCTGAGTACTAATGGTATTGAACTGGAATTTTTATATAAGTTACCCTATATATCTGGCTCTGAAGATATGAAAGAAAAATTACGCTACGTTTCGCACATGCGCAGCAAACAATTATTTACTACAAAGGCTCATATGTCCTGTAATATTCAAGTTTTTAAATTTAAATTTTAATGCAATGCTTCTGTTACACATTGTCAAGTATTCGGTAAGTTTCGTACAATTTGGTGGAAAACTCTGCATGTTATAAGCAAAAAACATGCGGAAAAATTTGGGATTTTTTCAGAAAACCCTTATACCTTCCCGAATGTTTATGTTGTGTTTACGAAAATGCATGTAAATATTATACACATGAAACATAACTAATGATGAAAATTGCATCTCGTTATCAACTTTCTGTTAATCAAGATGAGTCAAACTCCATTTTCGCCTTCATATCTTTCTGGTGGCCACCCTAATTGCCCTCGTGGCCGAATCTTCAAAGTAAAATGTTAGTTACGACGCTAGTATGTCCCACGATTCTCCGCAACTGATTGCGAAGCATAGTATTCATATTAACTCTAATTTTTTCGCATCTTAAATATTGTTCTTCTCTTTTGGAAGTGAGTGTAAAACAACTAGATCGATGCTTAATTTATTATTTTCAGTGTCACGAAATTGCCATTATTATAAGAACAAATTCGATCTGTCTAACATTTCAAGTTTGTTTCCCCACCCAAACATGATGACTCGCTCTACGTCAAGTAAGTAAAATTAAAATTTCCGCTGCTCAGGGATTTTTTTTTGTAGTCTTTTTCTTGCACCGAAGCAAATCGGTTTGCTAGGAAACTACAAAATATTCGAGGCATAAGTTTTAATATTCTCGACAGCTGACGGGAAACCGACATTTGGAATATTATCCGCTTTTCTTCTACACGTACAGACGTCATGTCTCAAGCATTTGCATACTTTAGTACGCAGATATGTGCACGTAGCTTAGTGGAGAAAAATATTTTTGTAGACTATGTCTGAAGTTTTCTAATAACATTGACAACATTTTTGCTGTTGCGGAATACCTCAGGAAAATTGTTTAGATGTCTGAGAAGGAAAACAAATTTCAATAAGAAGCCGGATGGATGTACGATAAACAAAAATTGCTTTCATAAAGCCCCAAAGGAGTTGGATTTGAAGAAAAGTATAGGAAAAATTAACTTTATGTCTTATCCGAAATATGTGTACAAGTATTGTCTTATGAAGTTACTCTTAGATTTTTCTCACACTATAATTTTTTAAAGAACTAAGCGCAACTCTTGGATATTGAATTATACTAGCCTGTGTCAATCTAACAACTCTAGTGCTGTTATTTAAAAACAAATCGAGTATTTATTCTAGAATAACCTACAATTATATCAGAAGCTTCGGAAACGACATATAATGCCATATTTATTTCATTGCTTGCATTGATGATAGGAACAATATCAATCAGTATCAACTATGAATGTTTACTGATAGGTGCTTTTATCTCATTATGAGATTTTATTTTTACTAAAAAGTAAGGGCAACTTCTCAAGCTGAAAAATATCAAGCGACAAATGTCTAAATACGCCCGATTGATGCTGATAGTTCAGAAGTCGCCACGAACGTAAATCCCGTAATTTATGATCACTCCACTCCGCGCCAATGGCGTGGTGTCCATTCCATTTCTCAGCCCATCCGTTTTGATAGGCCATTCTGGGCCACTCAGCGCAAACCACAAACCCATAAAATACGAACACTCCAATCTCCTGCAGGACCCATTTCTCCCCCCGCCTTCAAAACGAGAACTCCCGTCTGCTCCGATTTCCTCTAGTGCGAGATAGTCTCACCCTCCCTTCCCCACGTGTTGACACCGGTCGTATTTCAGCATTTATGGCCCGGTAGTCCAAATAGTACGCGAGGACACCAAAGAGGCTGAAAATCTTAACTTTCGACCCCGCAGTTCAAATTCCCGTCGGTGTTTAGAACTGGCGACATATTTTGACGTGGGGTGGAGCGCGTGAGGGAAGCTGATGTAAGAGGTTCCGATTGGTTTGTTAAATTAATTTCCCGCATGGAAGCTACAGGAAAGTTATTTTGGGACTGACTTCGTTGGTAGTCAGAGGCCAGGACGACGCCTGGGCCGGCAGACCACTCCTCACACTTCCACGACAAGACTAAGAAAATGAGTTAATATCCTGTGAGCAAGAATAATTTTTATTTAAAAAAAGATATTATTTTAATGTGGACAAGATGAGCACCAAATAACAAGAAATTCTTTACTTATGTGGTTCATAAGCTGGGAAAATTATTTATTTATATAAGCTGGGAAGATGTTCGATTAGTAAAAATAATTCTTTTATTTCTTCTGACTGCGATAATTATTCTTGTAAATGCTGATGAAAGCTTATAAAGATCATATATTGAGGAGTGTTTTTGTTTCTTCGCATTTCATATTCAAGCTTTCAACTCTATTTTGCATTTGTGATGTGTTACGCAATGTTTCTTTCTTTTATTTTTACATTTGTATTTCATCACAAACGCAACACTATCTCTCTCTTTTCCATTCCATTATTTAAACTGAGAATTGAGAGAGCGGGGAAAATGAATGAAATTTATGTCACACTTTGCTATTTAAAATATAGAAGTACCACATTACGAAAATTAAGCCCTCACGTTACTAAAGCTTCACTTTTCTAACCATAAAATGAGGTAAACATATTATAAAGGTATAATTTACCTTACGGTGGCATCACACAAGAAACTGAGTTTCAGAATAATTTTTAGCCACCAGAATCATTTGAAAGACCCCCCATTAAAAATTCTCCGTTCATTCTTTCGCTTCTGATTTATTTATAGAGTGGCTGTAAAATTTACCGGCGAGCAAAAGAACACCGCAACACAAAACTTTAACAGGCAACAACTCAATTTTTTATGGCACTCCATAAAAGTTTATTTGATTTTGAAACTCTGCTTTTCTCATCCTATGAAAATTAGTTCACGCAACCAAGTCTTATAGCGGAGAAGGCGACCCGCTTTCTTAAATCTTTAATGTAAAGAATTTGCATTTTAGATACTGAAGCGGTGTTCGTTTTTTTCCCTTCTGGTAGCAGCGCTACGCATTCTGAAGCTCATCATGTGCTTAAACAAAAATAAAAATTCTTCAGTGTGTGTGACCGAAAAATTTATTAAGAATACTGGCATTCTTAAATATTTTTGATACTTCTAGCACATCTTCGCATATTTTTCCATTCTCAAGTCAAATAACGCTTAGGAAACAAACTCAGTTCGTTTTCAACTGTATCTAACTGGAATAAATTTAAATTTTAATGTTACGGTTTCACAAACAGTGTGAACATTTCAAATGTAATTCTTTCTCAAAGGTGAATAAATAAGCTAACTTTACGTTCGAAAGTCTCGAAAATAACTCTTAAACTTTAGTACGTTATAATTCTTTTCTTGATACTTCAGCCTTTAAGCGCATTCGTAGGATATCCTTAGAAATTGTAGAATTCTCAAAAATTATTCTGACATTTTATGAACCGATTTTAATATATTTTACAATAAACTATTGCTATTAACAAAAATGCATAGAAACTAAAATGATCTCTCATGTTGAATAAAATATTACCTAAATGTTTTAATTAAAACTATGTTACATTCTGCTGCGCGTGAAAGTTTTGAGAAGTTGCAAGCCTCCTGAATTGAAGCAGCCCATCAGAACTCATTTCTATCAGTGAGAAAAGAATAAAATAGTGAAAAAATGTCAGCAAGTAAAATGTTTCTCTTACATGTATCTATTCACATACGAAGTTGCACGCTTCTATCTGCAAAACGTACGGATATATAAGAAGACAAATTTATTGACGTAGACAACTTTTCCATACCTCTCACTGCTGTTTGGTCCAATTTTTCGATACATAGTTTAGGGATAATTACATATTGCAATAATTTATTAAAAGGGCAGAATCGGGAAAAAAAACAATGTATTTGTTAAGTTTTGATAAATCTAAAAAATAGTCAAATAATAGATTAATTGAAGTATTTACAAAGACAGTTCGTCTTATGAACTTTTGAAAAATATCCACTGCGATATATCAGCAATGACGGATCATTTGTTCAGAAACAAGCAGTGCTATAAAAATATTCCTAGAATACAATTGAAATACAATTTTTCAAAAATATCTTTACCTTCAAATAGTCCAAACTCGGAGTTGTAATGATCTGAATTATATTTTAGAATATTACAGTACTTATTTTCGGTGAATGATTTTTAACAACAGAAAACGAATACGTAGTGACCAGAAAAGTTCCCGTTGAGGCAACATGAAATTGAACTTGAAACCTAAACACAACCAATGAAAGAGAAACCGAAGAAAAATCAAGAGCACGAAGGCGAACTTGGGTGAGATTGAAGGAAAAATAAAAGAATATTGTTTCGCCTAGTGCCAAACAGGAGTACACGAAAATTCAGTTCTGGTTAAGCTCAAAGCCAGAAAAAATAGCTGTTCGCCTTCATTCATTATGTCACAGCTGTAAGCAATAAGCGAAATTTGGTGCTTTCCAAAACTATTTGGTGTGCAGTCCCATCCTATGTCTGTCTTACTTTTCCATTAATTTTCTGTCTTCTTTTCTTTTTTTCTATCTTTTTTCTTAGATAATCGAACTGTCAGAGTGGAAAAGTAAGCAAATAAGGATAAAAACGGAAATACGAATTTCTAAAATAACTTTAGTGATTCTGCAGCCCTAAAGGACGAGTCGCCACTGCTTTTAGGTAGAACTTAATAATAGGCCCAACGCTGAGAGCAAATATTCTTTACTGATATTAAGCTGTTTTCCTGTTTTATATTAAATTTTATTTTCTGAAGTTGTCCTTCCATTCTTTATCACGTCGACAGTTACAACTATCTGCCAATTAAAATGAGTAACAGTATGCGTCATTGGGAAACTTTTGTCAATCCATGATGATTGGGTGATGTACTACGAGAGAAATATTTGCATTTCGCAGTGTTTCTATGATGGATTAATTTTTATTTCTGCAATAAACATTTCCAAATGAATTTTTGAACAGTTCCTTTAAATTTAAAAGTCATTATATCTCTACAGATTTTGCAGATAGAATCCTGAAACTTAATTTATACGCAGGTGAGTGTAAGATAAACATTATACGCATTGCCACCTTTTCTCTGTGGGAAACGTATAAAAATTTAATTTTCTTAACATTTTATCTTCAACTTTCTCAGGAGCCAAAGTGTTATCACATAAATTTTTACCTTATTTGATGAAACTTTATAATTGGAAGTATAGGCCTAGGTGCAATATTTAAGGAAATAGATTATTGTTTCACTTTCTTGGGACACAGAGTGATCCAGTTTCGTTTTCTAGCGAGACAAAAATCATAGCGACGAAACTAAACACAGCAGAGACTTGAAATTTGCACAGTTTAAAGGAAATAGACTTCAGTTGTATCCATGAAATTTCATAACAATCGGTTGGATATTTCTTGATTTGTATTAATTTATTTAATTCATTCCCATTGTCCTCTATGGAGGGAACTGTTGTAATCTGCGGAAAAGTTACTAATTAGTTATATAGAACATAAAAAAATATCTGATAAATTTTACCAAATGAAGGAAATAGCTTAAAAATAAGATTTCTGAAATTTTAGTAAAGTCTGGAAGGTATTTTATTTTATTTTTAACATTCCAAATATTTGCAATGTTAAAACATATCTAATAAATAATTGTTCGTTAAATTCATTTTCCTTTCAAAACGATTAAAAAGTGAAAGAATTTCGTTAATATAATATAAATGTTATATAGCACCATTAAATCTTTAAAAAATTACTTTTAAGAATAAAATTGCCGCAGTTTTCACAAAAATAATAATAGAATTCAGAAATATTTAAATAAGTAACTTTCAAGCGTAGTAGATAAGGATACCGCTTTTCATCGTGTGAATTATGTTTTATATTATTTGTCATTTATGAAAAACTATTTGTGGCAAGTTTTCCTAATTTTATCGTCCTCTGAGCTGTAGCTGAAGACAACGCTTGAGAGGTTGTCACTGAAGCAAACTGTCTTTAAAATTTCAAATCGCGTTCTGAACTATTCCAAAATTTCGCATTTTAGGTGTGTTAATGTCAACTACTAAATCAGAAATAATTATTCAAATCGATTTAAAATACTTTTGAATCCACTCAGCGTTTATTTCTTGAAAAGTTCAAATGTATTTTAGATTGAGTATCCGCCCCTTTAGATTCGTTATTTTTTTAATAAAATTTTCGAATTAATATCGATTGAATTTTTATTAGTTAACCTCCAGGCTAGAACAAGTTAATTTAGTCTCTCAACGGTTTTGTTTTTGCCCAGATATTTATTTTTGTGTCATTGAAGGAAAAAGTGAAAATTCTTCACTGACATGGATGACACTAAAAAATAAAATAGATGAAAAAGTCGGGGTTTATCGGAACTAATGTTTTGACATTTTATAGAAGATAGAGTGCAAAAATGATTTAAGGTAGTCTCAAGGTGTGAAAAGTTGTGCAAATTTTTAAAATTCACTTTAAATTTGAAAATTAAGTGAAAAAAGGGCCTTTTTAAAATATAGTATAAAAATATGAAAAATGTTAAAATGATGTGTTAAAAACGGTATCGGTTACTTGACCTGGAATCCGACATCATGAAAAATCTGAAATTAGACAGATAAAGAGCAATGTAGGACTTTACAGAACGAAATCCGAGGGCTTACTGAAACGCGACGCAAGTGTTCGAAAGATACTCTTCAACTTTAACCTCCGTAGAACCTCTTAAGACTACATGTTTATACAAAAACATTTATGGCTTTCAGGGTTCCAAACGGTTCTCTACCTACCTTCAAAGAAAATAAACCCATTTGACGACCTCGAAATTTCGATTTTTGTCGCGCTACAAACCGAAACTTGACCACTGTGGGGCACCCTGTATATAGATCGCTCGCGAACTTGGTGGTGTCACTTTACTTTTCTGATATATATACGCAGATGTTGTTAAACTCCTTCATAACAGCTCAAGCTCATGTTTTTGATCTGATTTAAAATTTGCTAGTATCTCGCAGGCGAAAGTCTTTTATAGACCATCGGGAAATGAATGCAAGCTACTTAGATTACAGTCAGACAGACGTGTTAACAGTGTAACAAAATAAGGTCTAAAAGGTATCGAAGTACATTCAGGATCATTTTTTTAAATTGAAAGGGATAAAATAGAATTTTCATAAATTTTGAGCTGTAAATTAGGATCGGTAGCTAAAATTTTTATTCCAATATCTTAACTAAAACTTACGAAGGCAATGTTGACAAAAATTTCAAATAATGAAGGTATAAATAAGAATGATCAGTATTCATTTCTTAGAACAATGGTTTCATTTTATGGGCTACTCTAATCAATGAAACACTGCATAAAAAATTTTTTAGAGAAATTTCACAATATATTAACAAATAATTTAAGCAGAGTCAGTTCTAATGTTTTTTATGATAGCATGAGTTCTGGTAAACATTGCCATCAGATCAACTCTTTAGTAGAGTTTCATATTAATGATGATTTTAAAGAAAAATGTGGAAGATTTTTATTTTCCTAATTTCTTTGTACCCTTGCTACGAATGAACCTGATGCTTCTGTCTAGATAACTAAATACTTTTTTGTGTTGGAAAGAAACGCTGTTAGTATTAATGTTAATTATTTTCGTATTTCGATTTCTTTTATTGGGATAAAATTTGCTTATTCTGAGTTGGATTACAATAAGAAATTTCAATAAAGTATTTATTAGAATTTAAAATTGCTTGAATTAATTTATATGATTTAAGTAGAAATATATAGTAAAAATACTGCAATATGATGACTCCATGTTTTCAACAATAAGAGAAAATAATGGAATTTTATTGAAGATAAGAGAGACAAATGTTGCTAAAATGCTTTCAGTTTAAAACATGATATTTAAAATTCATTAATTAGCCTCTTTAGTCTTCCAATATTTTATAAATGGGAAATCCAGAAAAATGAATGAAGAACAGCAGAACGAAAACTCTTCCAATTCAGGAGAATGACAGAAGTTAAACAAAAAGAATTTGTAGAATCATAATTTATTTTACATATGTGTAGCGTATTCAAAAGAGAAAGAAATTCAAAATATTATTCAGAATTGCATTTATGTTGTCCATTTCTTTAACGCATGCCACATCGAACTATCTTTTGTTGAATTAAAAAAAGGCAAAAGTGTGATAGATATCTTAAATTAATTATATGGTCGCATCCATTGTGACAAGACAATTAATAAAAGATTTAATTTCATATAAAGTAATGAAACTTCTGTGACAAAGGCACAATATTGTATTTTCAGAACTAAATGGTTTTCAGTGAAATTTCGAAAGCTATGCCATAAATGATTGCCTGGCAGAAACAATTTAAATGTATGCAAATCTTTTCAATCAAGTCGAAATCTCATCAATGCTACTTTAGAAATGGACAGTCGAGAAAAAGATAAATTTTCAATGAAGGCCTTACGATTGAGACTGTCTTATGCAAGTCTAAATACTGTTAAGAAAAATAGTTTAACTTCTGATCGCTTGATAATATATTTAAAGTGAACGTCAGTATTTAATTGAAAAGTAAAATGATATTTAAAAATTCCAAATGTGTCTAATTTCTTCGGGTGTTAAATTCATTTATGCTTTTCAACCCGATGATAAATTTGTTGATATATACAATTCTAGTAGCTAATTTGTTAGCATTTTTAAATTTGATGAACAATTTAGATGAGTAACGTATCTTTATCTTAGATTTTTAACAGTTATAGTCTTAGAATATCAATACCCTTAGTGAAAAGAAATTAAACTTTATATTCAGTTTAATCAAGGCACATAAAATCTGCGTTTAACTGTATTCATTAGAATAGACTGCAGGAAAATCTCTTCTTTGGAAACAAAAGAAAAAAAGTGTGATACGCACTATAAAACCCAAAATTATTGTAGCAGGATAGCATTTTTACGAATTTCTTCACGAAAATAGAGATATTTTGGTAAAGACAGAAAAATGAATGAAGGAATCGGTAATCCTCTAATAATCCTTGACAAAGCAAAGAATGTGAGATTAATTTTAATCTATTAATTATCAGAGAACGTATCATTGACTACATATGAAGAAAATAGATGACGGGAATTGCATTTAATAAAATATTTAAGAAGGTATTTATAATGTTAAAAAATTAATCGTAACTCATTTTGCATCAATTATCTGGTAATGCTACATTTTAAATTTTAAAAGTAATAAAACAAATTAAGTTACAAATCAACCAAAACTATCCAACCTAAATTCTCATAAAATTTTCTGTTGGCATATATATTTTGGTAAAATAGGCATTCAAAATATAATTAATAAAATATTGAAACCTGACTGATAAATAAATATAAAAAATTCAATGAAAAAATCCACAGAAGAGTCCTTTATAAAGATCTTTAATTCGGGCCATAGGAAAAATAAGTTTAACAACAACATTTTTGTAATTGAAGAACGAATAGAACTTGAGTGATCTAATATGATAAACTAATGTCTTTCAAATAACAGAAACTCCTATTGAAGGTCTTCTCTTAAATGTTTATTGTTAGAGGCACCAGGATCGAAGCTTTGGGAATTTTTTAATGGAATAGCAGCAATGCTTGCGTGCTGTATTCGATCCTTTGTGTTCCTTTTCAAAAAATGGAGTTCAGAATCATTCATTTATTGAACATCTGTTGAAGTCTCAAGTGTTTTCGTCTTACTGCTTCTGTTTTCTGAATATCGATAATGGATAGAGCTTCAGTTGCTACTTCGGTTTTATTTAAAATGGATAAAGTTTCTTTCTTTGCATTTAAGAGAATTTATTTCTGGATAATAGTAAAAAACTTATTTTCACGAAAAGTAATAAATTTCGACTTAATTCTCTTTATGCCACTCAATTTAATGTATTGGGCCTCAAACGGAGTTCTCTCAGAACTAATTTCAGAAATGATGCGTACGTAATTGCAGACAAACTACCCACATGTTATTGCATGAATTGCAATGATGCAACTCTCTATATTAATATAGGAATCACACCTGCCCCCAGTTCTTAGCGAAATTGTTAAGTAACGGCATTGCAAATGCAGATACATGAGCCCTCAAAGTCTTAGCAAATTTGTTAAGCAATGTCGTTGCAAGATCGGGAACCTTTTCTATACACTTCCGTGTATAGTGAGCATAAGATTTCTCCCACATCTTCAAATACACAGATTCAAATAGAGCTAGATTTGTGGTAGTTCTTTCAACGAGAACTGTGGATCCACCATTGATTTAGAGCTAGATTTGTGGTAGTTCTTTCAACGAGACCCCCCTGTGGATCCTCCATGTTTCCGATTCCGATACATTTTATGACAGTTCCATAGATTAAGGCTGAAACGTATTAAATTTTCAACGCTAGTAATATTGTGAAATGAAATTATGAATAAAATATCCACAGTGGTTAGATTATTATTGCTTTTGGTTAAATTTTCCTCCCTCAGTCTACTCTAACTGGAAAATCAATGACATTGTTCCACAAATCCGATTACCTCTACTTAAAATGTTTGAGCAGACATTGCGTCGGACCATATTAAGAATATTTAATAATGCAGGAGAAGCGCTTCCGTCCGCTGTGGAGGACGTCCTTCCTGTGGACCGTGAGATGTCTATTAGGCAGTTTAGTGGAAATATTTATGTCCCAAAATAGCCTTAAGAGCAGCAAGGATTATTCCAGATAAATGACTGTTTCGCCGCAGCTTTGTCACTCTTGACAAAATAAATTGCTTCATCGCTTGGAGATGGTTGACCTGCTTGAAAATAAGTGTGATCGATTTTCATAAAGTGTTGCTCTGTCGAGTTTATTCACTGATCGGCCACGGAGGAAAGAGCTTTGTCAATGAAACGTAATTACTGGAGGCAAGCGCTGCTGAATAAAGATTTATGTGTCAGGCCTGCAGTGGCAGAAAGTGAAAGCTTATTTAAAATGATGAGGACACTGGCGTAAGCATAAACAAGCGACAGAGGAGAGTTTAAAAAATGTTGATATGAGGGTACAAAATTAACTTTGTGCTAGTCGTAATATCTAACACATACGCATGCACTCTGCATCTGTTAGATGTTTTGAACGCATTAAAATTTCAATTTTCCTTTCAGAATATTCATTTACATTCTTAATGCGACTAATTATTATAGTTATGAAAGAAAAAATTATCAAACTATGATGAATATATTATAGAATATATTTAACCATAATACCACCATTTTATCTATGCTTAGATTTTAGCATGCAGAAAAAAACTATTAGCGCATTTTAGTCTCAAAATATAATACTATGGAAATCAAGTTTGGCATTAATAAATTTAAAATTAGTTTAATTATATTAACGTCCCGTTTTGAGCAACACGAGGACTATTTTGAGGCGGACGTGATGATTTTGAACCGCGGTCAGATGACACAATCAATTTAAATATAAGTATTCGTGTTAATTTTTTATAGTGTCTCAAATTTGCCCTCAAATATTGAGAGATCCTCCCTTTTCTGTACAAAATCGCAGGCTGGTGAAACAACTTTAGCGTATGAGAAATGAAAAAAATTAAAGAATTAGTTCTGCAATTAACACCCAGTTTCCCACTAAATTATAAGATGCTTTTCGACTGATCATAAAAATATTTATGGAAAAGCACTGACAGTAAAAATGTAAATTTGCAATATTCTGTAGAACATTTAAAAGTTGCAAAATTAGAATGTAGAGCGAGTAGGAGCTGAATTCTTTAACCCTAATATCAAAAGAAATAGACAAGGATTATTATAAAGTTTAAATCTTTTGCTAAGCGTGATTTTGAATTAACTTTAATCGAAAAGGTGATGTTTACGAAGATACTAATTCGGCAGTTTTCAGAGCTATTATTTCTCTAGCTTTTTCTTATTTCAGCTAGGAAAAGGATTGTAGAAATTTTGCTTCAATCGCGATATCCAAGGACATTTTACATTACTTTTTATATACTTTTACTTAACTGGACTTGTTCATGTTTATGAAGACGGAATTTTTTAATTGATTTTTCCATCACTTTCTCATGTTCTATAGTTTCCAAATTTTGTAGTGTATTCTCGATAGCAATACACTAATTTAATATTTTAAGAACAAAATTAGACATAATCCACGAATTTAAATATGTCGATTTCACACTAGTTACGCCACCTGCAAGGGAATACGAAAAAAAATGATTCCATTATTCCTTAATATTTAAAATAATGAATTATAAATTAAATATATAAAAGAGAAAATTACACACACACACACACACATATATATATATATATATATATATAACGGAGCTACTGACAAAGCCTCTTTCCCCTTATCTTTCTTTTTCCTCTGTTTGGCAACTGCGAAAAACTGGTTTGGCGTTCATTCTCCTCCTGGTCGCGGTAGCTTTCTCCTGGCCATGGTAAGCATATTTCGCTTTTATTTTATTATTTTTTATGTTACAGCTGTTTTTTTATTTTATTCTAGGTCTTTTGTATTCGGATTTTTTGTATTTGTATTCGGATTTTTTGTATTTGATTCTTTTTAAATCTTCTTAAATGTATTTATTTTTTATTCAAGAATTCTTCCAATTTTTATTTGTCTTGTGCTTTTAGAGGGGATGACGGCAATTTTTAACGGATTTCGTTTGTCGTTAGCAGAAAAAAGCACAAATTAATATCATAAGCGAGCTTCTCTTCCTGACGAGCGGCTCGCTATGATATTTTTAAGTTTTATTTTGGTTTTTGTCTATTTTTGCCATTTTGTCTTGACTGTTTTGAGTTTTGTCTTGTGTTTCTAAGTTTGTTTTGATATATATTTATATATATATATATACAACAAAATCTATTTAACAGGCTATTAGCACATTTAAAGCTGCACAACCAATTTAATTGTTGAAAACTCCAAATTTCTGGTTTGTCTTTTTTCAATAGTTTTTGAATATAACAGAGTTACTATGCATATTCTAATCCTCTATATTCTCTTAGTATATATTTAGTATTTTTATTTATAGGGATTATATGATTTAGTATTTTTATTTTTTAGAATATATTTTATAGTCAGTAATATATATATACATATATATGAAACAACATTTCCATTGATGTTGTGTTTATCCAAATTCAAAAAAGATGCAGTCGTTTAAGGTCAAAACTGTTTATTCCAGAAGTAAGGCATACTCAAATTAGTTATAGAGTACTCTATGATTAAGATTTTTAAATGATTATTGAAATAATAAAGCCCTGGCCAGGAATGAAGAATTACGCCTAAAACGGCGTGACTTGCTCAGTGCGTTACATGATTACGAAAGAGGAAATTGCGCAGACGCGGAGAGTTTTTATAATACCAAAAAGGGAAAAGTACCGAAGTTGAGGCTCTAGAAATAGTGCGACTCTTGCGAGTCTAGTTAAAGTAGAAGTGTTTTTTATCATAGGATTGAAGTAGAAATAATTCGTTCGTAATTAAAAAATAACTGTCGCTAAAAAAGATTTATTTTAAGCATGGGAAAATTTTTTAGTCATTACATATATATATATATATACACATGATTTTGGGACATATTCCTCTTTCTCTTTTTGACAAACAATTGGCTTCGTATATATATATATATATATATATATGTTACCGGCAATGTATGAAACGATTTATATTTCACACATTTCCTAGGCATTCTATAGAATGCCTAATGAGAAACCGGCAAAGTATAAAATACATCTCCGATTCGTTTCGAATGTCACGCTGACAAGGGGCGAGGTGATTCGCGCAATATATTGGCAGCTGTAATGAGTGTGACAGAAGATGGTTTCTATCGACTTGGAACTTCTGAAGGCATTTTAAAACAAGTATATGCGAGATCACAATTCACTGTATGCCCTGAGAACTTGCTTAGAATTGAAGATATTCCTGACCACGAAATTCCTCTCCGGTCAGTTGCAATTGCTCAGCCAAGGATTCGTCAAACGTATGTGTAAAACAAAGTGCCAAAATAAGAAATGTCTTTGCGTGAAAAATGTAATGAAATGTAATTCAAAATGTCATTGAAGCCTGCCATGTTGTAACAAGTAGGTTAATTTCTTATTTTTTAGATGAAAATCTTGTTTCCCTTAATAAGAAAGGCATAAATTATGTTTTGTACAACTTTCATTTTTCTTTACGCATTTTGAATAATTTTTTTTTTTGCAAATCTCATTATTTTTTCAGAATAACATTTTTATTTTTCAGAAATGCACATCATTTGCATAATAACCTCATCATGACGTTTTGTTCATACTTTGCCTAAATAGCATTTGTCATTCTATAGAATGCCTAGGTATTATATACAATGCCTAGGGAAAGTATGTAATACTTCTCATATTTCATACCTTGCCTGAAAACATCCGGCATTATAAACAATGCCTAGGCATTCTATAGAAGTCCGGCGTTTCATACTTTGCCGGTAACATATATATAATATGAGTAAATGTCATCTTTTAACATTTTAAGTTATGTTCCGCTGTTCTTTTTGCATTCTTTTCAGATCCGGATTGTGCACTTTTATGGTATAGTGGAGGATTTTCAGATTCACGATCAGAAGGAGGAGGATTCGAGGCCTTGATGCAACAAAAACTAATCGCGTGTGCGGCTTTTTTATGGTAGATTTGCCGGCATCACATGTTCAGAAATACATGGGATAGAAAGAGAAGCTTCTGGCATTTTATCAAAATGAAGTTTTACGACGATAGCCAAATTTAAAAGTACTCCAAGAGTATGATATTTTTAGTTACAACTCATCAAGAATAGATGAGAATAATGAATAGAATTTAAATTTTTGATTAAAAGCATTTCATAATGCATCCTGCAGCTTTTAGATGTGTCAATGATCTAAATATATTAATTCTTAACTAATTGTTACCCGCGACTTCATGTCCGAAAAATTTGAATTATTAATTTTTTTAAATTCAGGAATGTAAATGTTTCGTTACATGTTGAAAGGGGAAATTAAAAGTTGCGATGGTTGATAATACATAATTGGACGACTAACAAGAGTTTCTGCTGTTATATTTCGGTAATTTGTTTATTTCTTCTAACACACTTTTATATGCTACGCTTTTTGTTTTACGTTTTTTGTACGGAAGTAGAGGTTCTGTGGGCTGGACACACGTGAACACACCATATATAATTGCCTATGGAAAAAATACGGTTTTTCCAAATGTACGCCTGCCCCTTTGAGTGTCTGGTCCTGAGCCTGGCAAATGCTAATTTTAAAGGGATTTGTTACCTTTTTTGAACTTGGATGATAAATCCTTCGGTATTATCGGAATGCGTGGAATTGAAACACTCTTTCCTCTCGCTATGCCAGTCATAACAGTAGCTATCACGACTTTTCGACCTAGGTATGTAATTTGAACCGTGTGCCATTGCGCAGTCTCGGTACATCGAGGTTACGTATCAACAGTACTGGCACACAGATTTTTAACCTCAGCTTGTCTGAAGGTACCCCTGACAATTCTAAGGAGTTGAATAACTCTATAGGATATGGTGTAACTTGTTATTGCCCATTACCGAATTTACAGATAGATATTTTGTAACACGTTTCTACATTTGTGACATATTTTTTTCATTTATCTGATCTAAACTTTCATTAGCCAGTGATAAAATTACCAATTCAACAACCATTCTCTATTCCTCATATTAGCCTGTAGTGCAGTATAAACCTTGCTTACAAGTTCCTCTGTGCTCTCTGATCAATTTTGAAAAATTCCCCATTCAATTTAACACACTGTTTAAATGTCTTTTAAACCGATCTTCAACAATTTTCAGAAGATTAGTCTTGATTCAGTGTCGTTGAACGGTTGAACTCACATATTCGTAGTGTGTTTAATTTTTTTGGCATGCTCCCATAACGGAGACTTCTTTAAACAGGCATTTAATTCATCCACCGGTATCCCCTAGTGATTAAAGATTCAATCTGTTTAAAATTGCCTGACATCAATACCGCCATCCGTCTCATGATTCTTTGGTTGTTATTAATGTCTTTTATAGTTCGATATAATGCTTCAACTGCTCTTTTTGGGATATTGTACATTCGTCCCAAGCCGATAGCCTGCAATGCTATAACATTCCACAACTCTCACTACTGCGTCAGCAGATTTTTTTGTCTTTATGAATTTGAGCTACGCTAATTTGAGTAGATTGAGAAGGAAAAATTTCCAAGTACAGACAGGAGCATTCTGAAAAAATAACCACCTTCATCACTTTCAATCTGTTGGAAAACACGATTGAAAACCTTTTTTTTTGTCATGAGTTCAACCGCGGAATGAACTCAGTTAGTCGCTGTTGCAATTCTTCTGTATCGTAGGGCAATTTCTGCATTAGGTCATTAATAATTTCCTCCATCCTAAGCGGTCTACTCATCCCAAATCTCGATAGATCTTTACCAGTAATCACAATGTCACTTAAGTCTTCTACCTAATTTAATTCTCCATTGCTATAAATTACATCATTGTATTCCATGGTATCATCAGGCCCTTACAATCTGTAGAATATATCATCCACCATGCCATATGTCATCCGCTTCTTCCATTCAGAAGAATATGTAGCACTCCGCTCCTGTTCACTCACAGAGAGGCGCAAGCGAGTGACGTATCTTATCACTCAGCCATTCAACCAATCGCGTAAGGCGAACTCGCCGACGTATTTCCTGTCTCAGAGAGCACGGTAGAAAACTAACCAGAGTCCCTCTCAGCGACAAGGCGCGATGTTGATCGTTGAAGAATAAAAGATATATTTTTTATATAATTTAATCGAGTGATCCTTCTAAAACCTTCTGATGGATTCTTATTCATACACTTATTTATGAAAAAGACAATCGATCCTCGACATTGGTGACCTTATATCAAGCATTTTCTTCGACTTTCGATTTCGTAATATCAAAACGAAGCAACAGCTATTCTTCTTCAACATGGCGACTCCTGAAACGGCAGCTGTAGTGATTCCGCCATTTATACAGCCAGATCCGGCACTATGGTTTCACATGCTTGAATCAACGTTTGAACTGGCTTCTCCGAAACCTATCACTGAAAGCAAGACGAAATATAATTACGTCGTAGCTCATCTTCCACCAGAAATTGCTACAGTGGTACGCGACGTAATTATTCAACCGGATTCCTCTGATCCGTACGTCGATCTGAAGATCAAAATAATCGATCGATGCTCAGAATCGAAAACACAGGAAATACGGCGTCTATTGGCCGGTGAAAGCCTAGGGGACCGGAAGCCGAGCGAATTACTTCGCGTTATGAAAAGACGAGCCGAAAACCATAATATCAACAATTCTTTACTGCTGGAACTGTTCAATCAAGCGATGCCTGTACCAGTCCAAACAATTTTGGCGTCGATTTCTCCAATCACTTCGGACAAGGCAGCTGAGGTAGCAGACAGAATTCTTGCAATAATCCCAAATTCAATCCACACTGTTTCTTCCGGGGGTGACGGAAGCCCTTCATCATCAAGGAATGAGCGTCGTTCTACAACGGATTAGCTTCGTGAGGAAATTCAAGCGCTGCGTAAAGAAGTTGCAGACCTCCGTCGATCTCGCAGTCGATTTCGGACACAAAGAAACAGTCGTCGTACGCGTTCGCAATCACGTGAAAATAAGCTCTGCTGGTGTCACTCCCGTTTTCAAGACAAAGCACAGAAGTGCGTTCCGCCCTGCTCTTATAAGGGAAACCCAATGCAGGAGACTAGAGGCGGCGGACTCTTCCTCTGGATATACCTCACGTCGCCTGTTCATCAGGGACCATAATTCAGGTATTTGTTTTTTGGTAGATTCTGGTAGCGACGCCAGCTTAATAGTCGCTAATAAAAGAGAACAGAAACTGCCAGTTATTCAAACTTTTCGTGCCGCAAATGGTACTACTATAAATGTATACGGACGAAAGTCCATCACAGTCAATTTTGGTTTGCGTAGAAATTTTACTTATTCATTTTATATTTGTAACGTTTCTTGTGCTATTATCGGTGCTGATTTTTTGTATCAATTTAATTTATCACCTGATTTGCGAAATAAGCTTCTTATTGATTCTATTACCAATTTAAAAGTGCCTGCTAAATTGGGCACATGTTCAATTTTTTCTGTGAAATCTGTATATATGAATAATGTTTATGGTAAATTGTTATTAAAATATCCTGAAATTACTAAATTGCCAGACCCCAATCAACCTGTAAAGCACAATACTGTGCATTATATAAACACCAAAGGTTCTCCAGTTGCAGCTAAACCTAGAAGGTTAGCTCCAGACAGGCTAAAAATGGCCAAAGCTGAATTTCAGCGCATGATTCAACTTAATCATATGAGACCTTCCAAAAGTGCATACTCTTCTCCTTTGCACATGGTACCTAAAAAAGGTTCTGTCGAGTGGAGACCAGTTGCTGATTATCGTGCACTTAATGCACAGACAATTAAAGAAAAATATCCTATACCTTGTATCGCCGACTTTACGTCGGAATTACATGGTAAACAAATGTTCAGTCACATAGATCTCATCAAAGCGTACCATCAAATTCCTATCAATCCAGCTGATGTGCATAAAACTGCAATATGCACTCCATTTGGTCTTTTCGAGAGCTTGCGGATGCAATTTGGCCTCTGCAATGCCTCATCAACATTTAAACGCTTTATTGACGAGGTGACTAGAGACTTACCATTTGTTTATGCATTTGTTGATGATTTACTTGTTGCTTCAGAAAGTGCAAACAAGCACTTAGAACATTTAAAGCTCTTATTTTCAAAACTTAGAGAATATGGTTTATGTATAAATGTTGAGAAATGTCAATTTGGACAGTCTACCATTGAATTTCTAGGATTCAAGTTATCAGAGAATGGAATCGAACCTTTACCTGATCGTGTAAATTGTATCCTAGAATTTCCCCAACCTACAACCTTGACCCAATTGCGCTGTTATTTAGGAATTTTTAACTTCTATCGACGTTGTATTCCTAAAGCTGCAGACATTCTGGAACCCCTTGTTAAATTTCTTGAAGGTCATAAAAATAAAAAGAAGCATCCTCGTTCCAATGCTCACAGTTCTACCGAGCAGTTACAATGGAGCGATGCAGCAACTCTTTCCTTCAAGGCTTCTAAGGAAGCAATTGCTAAAGCAACACTATTGAGGCATCCCATACCAGGTGCTCAATTAAGTTTGTGGGTAGACGCTTCGAATGTATCTGTTGGCGGCTCTTTAATGCAACTATCGAATGATCAGTGGGAACCAATAGCATTTTATTCTTCCAAATTAAATAAGTCTCAAAAGAATTGGTCCACTTATGACCGCGAACTATTTGCTATTTATTCCTCTGTTAAGAAATTTAGACATATGCTTGAAGGCAGGACTTTTGTCATTTACACTGACCAAAAACCCTTAATATATGCATTCCATCAAAATTCTGAAAAATGCAGTCCTCGCCAATTACGTCATTTGGATTTCATCTCCCAATTTTCCACTGACATTCGATACACTAAAGGCTCTGATAATACTGTTGCTGATGCATTATCTCGAATTGAGATAGATGAAATATCACCTACTGTCATTGATTTTAAAGAATTTGCTTCTGCTCAATTGGCTGACGAGGAACTACAACAACTTTTAAATTCCAACAATTCCTCTTTAAAAATTGAAAAACAACATTTCCCTCTTGAGGACATCCATTTGTATTGTGATATGTCTCAAAAACAGCCCGACCTTTTGTTCCTAAAAGCATGCGAGAACTAATTTTCAAAACTCTCTATTTTTTCTCTCACCCAGGTATTTCAGCCTCCATCGATTTAATCGCTAAGCGATTCGTATGGCCAGGCATGCGTAAAGATATAAAATCTATGGTTCGCAGCTGTGTTAAATGCCAACGAGCTAAAGTGACGAGGCATACAAAATCTCCCATTGGCACATTTGCCCTACCAGTTGCCCGCTTTGCCCACATACACATTGACTTTATAGGTCCTCTCCCTCCTTCTGACGGTAATCAATTCTGTATGACTATCATTGATAGATTTACTAGATGGCCAGAGGTGATTCCAACGCCTGATATGACTGCGGAAACAACTGCTCGTGCTTTGATGCATGGCTGGATTTCCAGGTTCGGATGTCCAGCTACAATAACAACTGACCGAGGTACAAACTTCCAATCTAATCTTTTCAGAGAACTAACACGCATGTTAGGCTGCAACAAGATTTGCAGTACTTCATATCATCCGCAAGCAAATGGGATTATTGAACGTCTTCATAGGCATCTTAAAAGTGCTCTCAAGGCACATAACCACATAAAATGGACCGAAATGCTTCCAATCGTACTATTAGGTTTGCGCTCAGCGCTTAAGGAGGATATTAACGCCACCTGTGCACAACTTGTTTACGGCACTACCTTACGATTACCTTCCGATCTTGTGACCAGTGGTTCTATCAACCAAACCATTAACCCTACTTATGTAACCAGTTTAATACAAACAATGAGGTCTTTAAATCCTGTTTCTCCTGCCCTACATGGCATTCCAAAAATTTATATCAACCCCTCATTAAAAACTTGTTCACATATATTCTTAAGATCCGACAAGGTCAATCCTCCATTGACACCACCTTATACCGGACCCCACTTGGTTATTACCAGAAACGATAAAAACTTCATTATCGACTTAAATGGGAAGCAAAGTACAGTATCCATTGATCGCGTTAAACCTGCTTATCTACTTGCAGACGATACTGAACATTCCGTTCAAACCCAATCTCAACCAAGCATTGAGGAGCCTACACCTGCTCCACCAAATCCTATTAAACCGTCCGCCTATAGATGCGGCCGCAAGGTCAGATTTCCCAAGCATCTAGTTACAGAATATATAGTATAATCTTGTATTATTTTCTAATGTTTTGCTTTTGCATATATAATTATTCTCTATACCTTATCATATATTATAATTTTTGAAATTTTGCATATCCTGCCATCATCTATATGTTGCATATATGTCAATTCCGCATTGTATATAAATGTTTTTCATTTATCACCTTGGCATTGTATCATAGTTTGTATATATTGTATATATGTAATCGTGACTTTGTCACTGGGGGCATACTCTGTAGCACTCCGCTCCTGTTCACTCACAGAGAGTGACGTATCTTATCACTCCGCCATTCAACCAATCGCGTAAGGCGAACTCGCCGACGTATTTCCTGCCTCAGAGAGCACGGTAGAAAACTAACCAGAGTCCCTCCCAGCGACAAGGCGCGATGTTGATCGTTGAAGAATAAAAGATATATTTTTTATATAATTTAATCGAGTGATCCTTCTAAAACCTTCTGATGGATCTTCTTATTCATACACTTATTTATGAATAAGACAATCGATCCTCGACAAATACATAAAAAATATATCTTCGTATATTTTCCTTTAGTTATGATTAACATTAATTTTTAGATTTTAATCTAAAAACTCTTGAAACTACATCATATCTATAAATAGATTTCTCTCCCGGCGTCATTTTATCAACAACTTCTTGAATAAAATCTGATAAGGAAAAAGATACAAATGTAAATAACTAAAATTAAATAGACTGCGAACTCAAAAAAATGAAAATCAAACGTCGAGTTAAGTGGTTTCAGTTATTATTCCACAGATTAATTATTTATTTATTTTCTCAGCAAGATAACGTAATCGCGGTTTTCTTTATTATCACGTGATGTTTGATTTTAAAAATAGGTTATTCCACATGTTTACGCATTCCTCAAGGATCACGTGAAAGTTGATTGAAATTAATAGGCCTTTCTTTGTCAATTATTTAATTTGTATCTGTAGTAAAAAATTTTGAATTTATGGTAAAATCACATATCCTATGTCCATTCCTGGGTCTCAAGCTACAACTCTGGCAATTTTCATCCAAATCGGTTTGGTAGTTTGGCCGTGAAAGAGTAACAGACAGACAGACTTTCGCATTTATTATATTATTAAGGATTAAGGATTACTTCAGAAACCTATAGAATAGTGTCCTTTCCTTTTCACTAAAGGAACCTGTGCGAAGTTAAATATTTTGAATTGGGAATCAAAATACAAGATGATTTGCGGAAAAATATTTATGTTAAAAGAATAGACATTAATTTCACAGTTGATAGGTACATTTTGGACATTCAACACATAAGAAATTGTGAAAATACTAATATTAATTATATTTTTGAATTAATACTACATATTCTAATAAAAAATAATTCTATTACAATATTTTGATATTTGGCCCATTTTCATTTCTTGATTATTCGGATTAAAGTTGATGATCTTCCTTTACCAAGTCAGATAAATTTTAACTTCCCAATAAAACCCAGCAGTGATTTAATGATATAGAAAATATTCTTTCAATTGAATATTTGTTGATAGTAAGCGTATCAAAATAACTCTCAAAAAGGCTTTACGTTTTGCACAAAAACAGTTATCGTTAATAAGCAATGTTATGAATTCATAGAAATTTTTGTAATTATGCTTTCTTCTCTTTGCGGCTTTGCTCATATTCACTTATCAGACTTCTTTCGTAAATTTCGTCTTGTTTTCTCATCCTTTTTCTATACGTTTACATTGGGACGGGAGAGGGAAAGATTTTATTTAAACGATGGGTTGGCTGTCAGTGCGGAAATATATATTTTTAATATCATACACAATTTCTTCTTCTAACGGAGTAATATTTTTGATATTCTTCAACCTATATTTTCCCAATATTCTTGGTTATTATGTTATTGCTCTCGTTTGCATTTTTAATACGTTCTTATTTAGTTTCCATATTCCATTCTTTTTCACCTTCATTTTTAATTCTCTTGATTATCTTCTCTTTCTGCATTTCCTAGTGACCACCTGAAGATTAAAAATCAGGCAATTAGCCACTGGTTTTATGCTCCTTGGCTTTTGCAATAAAAGGGTCCATCATTTACGGTCCTCCGACTCAAAGGCATGCCAATCTTCTGCTGATGAGGGCTTGTTGTGTGGGACCTCTTTTTGCAGGAAGAACTGGTCTCACATTTGTGACTGTTAGATTGCAATTCCGCGATAACATCCTTTTCGGCTTTGCCAGTACTATTTAAATAATTAACCCTCTAAGTGTTTGAGACGTATTTTTCCGTTTTTCATGTTCGGTTCAAAAGCAGATGATTCATGTTTATGTTTATAATTTCGTAAATAAATGGATAAAATATTCTGAAGACTTGATTAAACGCAATAAAGATCCAATTATTCACTCTGAAAGCTTATTTTTATGGTTTGAAATCTATTAGATCAAAATAACTGATCGCTTAGAGGGTTAATATTTTCGCCACTAAAGTTTCTTTCATGTCTTGTGGCAACTTTTAACTTTTCAACGGATTTTTTAAAGGTTTAATAAATTTCTCAATAATCGTTTTCTTTTTTGTAATGATTACCTGAATTGTTAACTTTTTAACTTTTTAGCTTAAAGCTTTAACTTTTTGTGCAATTTTTTAATCGTTCGATGTTTAATAAGTTTTTAATCCTTTTTCTTACACCGAACTATATGCTCGCCATTTAAACGGCGGAAGGTTTTTGGGTGTAATCAGGTCCGATCGTCCTCTGACTGGGAGATTTTTTTGTGTGAAAATTTTGGCTTATCTTACCTAGTGTAAGAAGGTCGTGCGTCTACGGGGAACGGGTGCTGGGATTCTTATATTCGGCTCTCGCCCTTGCAGACGGTTCGAGAAGAAGAGTCGCTATCTTCTGCATATAAGGCAACAAGTTTTTAGATGAAGCTACAATACTCAATCTTCATATATTCTGAGAAATGAATAACCGGGGTGGATGAACTCTTCAAGCAATAGTTTACTGTGAGTAATTTACAGCAGAATTACCGCGGCTCATATTTGCGTGAAGTAATTTCCAAGGGGCATATCAGCACACTTAGTTAATAACACTTCGGTGACTTCGAAGAAATAGTAATAAATTATGGCTACGATCTGCAAGTGAAGACAGCGCTGAGAATGATCATAATCTTTAAAAGATTCACGAACTTTGTCCAGTGATAATCATGGGCACTCAGCGAGTACCAGCCTAACCTTTTCCATGGTTATATTTCTTCTTCGGTCAATGATTCAAAGATAAGCTAGCTTGCTCATCCTACCGATACTTTTCACGAGAGCTCTTTGGAGTTAATTTTTTAAGCATTTAATGCATTGAGATATGTTTTCCTTTTTTAAACTCAAAATTTTTGTAGAGTAAATTTTGATGACAGTATGTTTGATTTTATTGCTCTTATGTGTCATTTAAAAGGTCTGCAGCAAAAGTGCAAGAAATAATTATTCTATGCAATTGTTTATTATTAGAACTCTCTGTTTCGCCATGCGTATCGGCGAAATCGGGTTTTTTCTGCTATTATAATATATTGTATTGTTATAAGTAATCAAGAGTAGATCATTTTGTAAAAGTTGGCAAATTAACTTATTTAATTTTTTAAATATAAGTATATTAGTCAGGAACTCAAACCTCTTGTCTTTTTTTCTATTAGTGCAACAATGCAATGTATTTACTATCAGGAATGTCTACCACTATTCGCAATGTTCTCCAGACAGCAGGAAAAGGTGGGTAATAATTAATAGAGTATAAAATAATTGTACGAATCCCACAGTTTACTTATTATCACTTTAATCATTTTTGAGTCATCCCGGGTTAATACAATAGTGCATCCAATAGTGACAGAGTCCGATGAGTCCTCCGACTCAACGGCATGTCTATATTCTGCTGATGAGGATATGGTGCGTGGAACCACGTTTTGCAGAAAGCACTGGACTCACATTTGTGACAGAGTCAGATCAGTCCTCCGACTCAACGGCATGTCGATATTCTGCTGATGAGAGCTTGCTGCATGGAATCTCTTTTGCAAAAAGCACAGTACTCACAGAGTCCGATGAGTCCTCCGACTCAATGGCATGTCGATATTCTGCTGATGAGGGCTTGCTGCATGGCACCTCTTTCTGCAGAAAGCACAGTACTCACATTGTCCGATGAGTCCTCCGACTCAATGGCATGTCGATATTCTGCTGATGAGGGCTTGCTGCGTGGAACCTCGTTCTGCAGAAAGCACTGGACTCACATTTGTGACACTGTCCGATCACTCAAGGTTTAGTGCTTAGCGAAGTTCTCTCACTCGCTGTCTATTTAAAGATAACTAAATAATTTTCTTCTTCCATTTTTTATGTCTATAAATATGGCCTGTAAGATGTATGAACATTTCTCAAGTATTTGTATTATAATTGCAATAATTGTAATTAGTGCAGAGATTTAGTATTTGTTTCTGTTATTTTAATTTTAGATAACTACGAATCTAAAAAAATATTATTTAGTTCTCTTTAGAATTTTCTGTAACAAATACGAACGTAATTTCAAATTAATCAAGGTTCATTTAGAATGCTTTATTTTTACATGGTAGCTTCTAAACAGTTCACGTGCACACAACACGTTTCTCAGTAGAGTGGGAACCGATTTTTTTCCTCTGTGATATTTTCAAATGTCTTCATCTGCCTCTCCCTGTTAACAATTCCCTCTTTTCTTCATCATTTCTCAACACAGGCTTTGAAAATTTTCAATACAAAGGAAAACACTACTTAAAAATTGTTTTCTATTTTAAATGTGGAATAGCAATTTAACATTTTCAAAATGCAATCAGACAATGCTTGTGAGACTGCATTCTGTATTACGCATTTGCGGTCCGAGTCTTCGAGTTTCGACATTTCATATGTTGACTATATTCTAAAATCATAAAAATCACCATAAAGCTTTATGAAACCTCCCAACAAATACCATGAGAACTATGAGAATTGAACTCACGTAAAAATGCATGACTGTGAATGATGTTATATAAAAAAGGCGCTAGCAAGTTTAATCTCCGAAATGAAAAAAAATATTTCTATTTGATTCAAGGATCAAATAATTTTATTAGATAATGGCACTATATCTCAGATCTATCCTTTGAAAATAACACTACCGGAAATTTGAAACAACAAGCAGTAAAAAAATTATGATTGTTTTTAGAACAGCGTTTTTGATTTATTTAAATACACTTGAGAAATTTTAAAAAACAGAGCGTGTAATTTTGGTTTCCAGCTGCTCTGTTCCTTTTAAGCATTCTTTGATATGGAAACAGTAATCTACATCTCATCTCTTAAGCTACGTTAAAAGCCTTAAATCTTTCGCACAAAGTTGTGAATGATCCGTCACCACCACGAAAGACAGAAAATGAAAAAGTAAAGTCACTTGCAAGTGCTATAATCCAAAAAAAGTAAGAGTCGATCAAACAAATTATTTTGCGATAAATGGCGGAAGTTTCCCTGGAAACTGAATTCAATTTTCAAAACATATAGTAAATTATCAAAAATTCAGATCATAAAAAATTATAAAATTGCTGTCATAAGAATAAAAATAATATTATATTTAAAACTTGCCTTAGTATATCACTGTTTTCACACAAAATTGTACATGGCAATCGCAGTTGGTAAGTTTTGACACTCTTAAGACTTAGAATCTTTTATAGCTGTTCTTTTGGGGAAAAACACTTTCGATGGTGTCGTCTTTGATTTAGTGAAGGGATTTTCAGATCCTGAGCGAAGTGTCAGATGTAGATGAGCTGTCTGTTTCAGGAATCGACATTTTTCTCCTTCATACGTTTCAGAAGACTAAATTCAGCCTTCACGCAATTAATCTAAAAAAAAATCAAATCCAATTCTTCAAACTTTGAGGCTCGGATTATATAAAATCTTCTGTTTCCTTCAGCGGAATATCTTGTGAGTCAAACTATTCTTTCAAATTTATAATTCCATTTCTCAATCCAGACGAGCTGCTATGAGAAACAGATGACGATGTCATTGCCTTGCTTCGGAGTTCTTTTCTTCCTAAACGCAGGCTGAATTACTATTCTAGAGAGACTGGCAAACATTTACTTTGGCTGAAAACCAGCACTGGGAGGGAAAAAAACTGCTTCAGAAAAAAGCAAAGTCAAAAGTAAGAAGAAAAATAATTTCTATTAATTCTTAACACAGTTCTTAATTTAGAATTTTTTTCTTTTAATTTCCAAGAGTAAATTTTCGAACTTTGCTTGTTTTCACTTTCTTTTTACTTTCATCTCTTGTTTTTTAGCATCGATTTGTTTTCTTTGCTAATCTTTTTAGCGTTAATGAGTTTAATTTGGATTCAACTTGGCTTTTCTGTTCAAATCCGTGTTATTCTTAGGAAAAGAAGCAATATTCAAAGGAGGATTTCGAAATAAAGAAATTTAAATGTCATTCGAAGAAATATTTTAACTAGTAGTGATTTTCTAATTCGTGTATTAAGTATAACGAAAGAACTTTAAGAGAAGGCATTCGAAATCGAGAATTTTAATACCAATTGATAAAACACTTTAATCAGGCAGTGTTTCTCATTGTTGTGCCACGTATTTCCCTATTCATGCATTTGATTTTTCACACTTTTATTGAACTTGACTTGTTACATGTTTGCAAGGATGGTATTTTGTAATCGGTTTTTCACTCACTTCTTGATGTGCTAAGGGATTAAAATTTCCTTCATACGCGTATCCTCGATGGCGAGGCACTATTTTAATATTTTCAGAGCTTTATTTTTCCTTTACAAGCTGCATAAGGCGTATAAGCCTTAAAATAAGAATCAGAAATTCCCACAAATAAGAAGAAAAACATTTTATTGGCTATTGACACCCTCGATATCTGCAGATCGGTTGCGAAATAGCGCGTCCACCAACAGTCTTTCTTTCACATATCGGCAAATTACCGACAAAAGGCGAAAAATATGGATTAAATACATCAGTTTTTTACTTATATACTAAATGATTGAGCTACTGTCACTGATTTTCTTAGTTATAAAATTTTTTTACGGCATGTCCGATTTTGCATCACCTTTCAAAGTGCCGTCCCTCCCCCCCCCTTAGCTATACCACTCTCTAAAACTAGACATGAAAACTTAGCTTGATCAATGCATCGAAAGACGAAAGAATTTCATCACTCAATTGGAAGAGTCTTTGGAAGCTCAGACTTATATATTACAAAACAAAGAAATTAATTAATGTTTTTTTCTGCTGGATGAAAAGTAAAAAATTCTATAAGATTAAAAACGAGAAAAAAAGCAACAACAGGTAAGAAACTGCTCACATGTCTTAAAGTTGTAAACAAAAAACGAAATTTTGTTTTCGTATGGCTTGCTTTGGAGCACATCTTGGTTATAAATCGAATAGTTTCTTCAAATCCTCTGGAAGTTTAACAAAGCAGCTCTTCTTTTTGCTCACTAAGAATCTTCGGAGATATATAGGGTAAGGTTTCTTAAGTCGTACCCACTAAGGAAAGAAGTCTGCAAATTTGCTTGTTTTACTGAATGAAGGATTAAATTTAGCATTATTCACAACTTCTATGAATATTTTACCTATTTATTTCGAGCAAATTCAGAATACACGTACTGTGTCGAAAGAAATAAACAAAAACTTAAAGTAATAACATCGGTACGACTAAGGAAACCGGTTCTTAAGTCGTACCATCTATGCCCGAAGTCGTACCTTGTAAGCAAATGAAGCAAAACCACTTCGTATTACTATTATTTCAGCAAACTATTCGGTTTTGGGTTAATCCTCCATCAACCCTTTCGGTTTTCCAAATTAAAATTTAATAATGTTTATTCAGTTCTAGAAGGTGACGTCGCAGTATCGGTTTAAGAATATTATACTTTCATCGAAGCTCATACTGCCATTGGTTAATTTTCATAACGCCTCGTCCATATCTTCTTATCTCTATGTATTATCGGTATCTTTTTACAAGTTTATGGACCCTGCCTAGAAATTGGAAAAAGCACATTTAACAATATATCTTAAAAAGAACAAATAATAGGACTACAGGAAGGAATAAATTTTGACTTTTTGTCATTCCTTTCTACAGAAAATTTTGTTCTTTTTGAACTAAAAATGGCGTGTGGTTTCTGATGAGTGCGCCATTTTAGTTCCTTTCCATTTTAATTAAAGTGTTCTAAGTATTAGAGAATCTTTGGGTTTTTTTATTCTATAGTTTTTGTTGTGTTATCTTTAAAAAAATTTCTGTTGAAGCAATTACTTTTTGCTGCTGCGTTTGCGCGCAAAAACGTTTATTGTTTTCATTATTTTTCATAATTATTATTGTTTATTTTTTGTTTCTTTTAATTTATTTTCCTTTTAATTTAAATTTCTATTGTTTGTCTTTGTATTTTATCAGATTCGGCTGCATATGCGCCTTTCTATTTAATGCAAAATATGTTTTTATTTTATTTTAATTTATTTAAATTTAATTAATTAATTTTGCTAGATTTTATGAATTGCAACTATTATTAAAAAGAACAACATTCTCTTTCTATAAATGATATGTATCTTTAGATGTGCAAGAGATCCTTAAGGCTTACCTAGTCCGACTAAAACATCTTATAAATCGTACGATTAAAGCAACGCAACGTGTAATATTTTAAATTAGCATTATAAAAGAACGAATCGAACCAGAGGACCATCTTTACATCAAAGAAATTATGCAAATAGAACACAATGATACCCTTAGAAATAACAACATTTTATTTATAAATATATTACGAAATATGCACGAAAACTACCGAAAACTTATTTTTCTTCGAGGTTAGGTTGTAAAGCATCGAAGCTCCGTTCAAAATAATGGAATTAACATCGCCGATGCTAGTAGTCATCACAGCAAATCATTTATCGTAGAAAAATCTTTAAGAAGAGTTTAGAAAATGCTATATTCCTTACGATTAAAACTACATATTATAGTGTTTACAGCTACTCATTATTACTTTTAAAATTTCTTTTTTATATCTTAAATGTTTCTCATCGTAACAAATGTTTCTCATCAAAACACAAGCATCGTAAAAATCATCAACTTTTTAAAGTTATAAATAATTTCTTTCCTCTTTACTGAAAATAATCCAAATTTATTATTTTCAGACAATATAAATATCTTTATTTTGTGTGAGGAGGGTTACAAAATTAAACTATGATAAATATATCGTCCAAGTAACAATGCTAGGAAATTCATGATTAATCTTGTTAGAGTTCCGTCATATATAACTCCTTATATTTTTCCTTATATTTTAGAGATTGTTTTTTTATGCCCGCAGTTAATTTGGAAATATTTAATGCGAATAATTACATATTCGTAATTTTAATAACATTACAATAGCCTTAGATATGTGGCAGAGCAGCACAGTAATTCACCCGTCAATATAACAAAATGTTATACACTTAGAATGATGACTAAGAAGTAAAATGGATAATTGTCTCAGAGGACCGAAAAAAGTATTCTTGGAATTCCAGGAAGATAATTCAAGTTTTAATATTCTTACAAGAATTGTTACATCTCTTTTCTGTTGAGTTATATTTCGCGGGAAACGGTTCGTGTTAAACAAATGATTTGACACATAAAAATGGAGACAAATTTTAGTCTTAAACACTAACTTTTTTAAAGAGCAAGTGTGAATACAGTTATTTCCTTCTGAACCGGTATCTATATGAATAAGTTTTGAGTCATTATGTTATATTATAACGTAATTCTGCCTTATTACGCTCATGATGATGACTAAAAGAAACGAATGTGGTTATGATCCCGAAGAACCACTGCGTGCATCTCCCTGCACGAGATTAATTCCGTCTTTGACCTTCAAAATCCATCAGATGGCGCGGGTGGAAGTTTGAATAGTGTGCGCAGGTTCGGGTATTTCGTGTCTTGCTCAAAACTACGACTTGACTGTGCTTTGTCCCAAGATAACTTTCATGCAGTTTCAGAACGGGGCGCTGGTTTAATAAAAGAAAACAAACAAGCATCATCTTTATCTCGAATTCAGTCTAGTTTTCGTGCCATTCTCTAAGACGATTTAGATAAGATACCAACAATTCGTTCATTAACCGAGTTCCAACATTCTATTAGACTTGATTTAAAACCAAATTCAAACGCGTATTAGCAAAGCATCGCAACCAGTAGATTACCCCCGAAAATCATTTATCACAAAATTTATGCATGTTATCGAACCAAACGACATTCTGATGACGATTCAATAACACACAGATGCATGTTTCAATGAAACCATTCCTTTCTTTCCATTTTAAAGCGATCGGGAATAAAAGAAGTGAAGCGGTTTCCAATATGGAGCCTATAAAAACCCAACCCGCCCGATTTTATGGCGCACTTTAGCTTAAGCCACGGTTTTTATGTCCGAAGAGTCCATTCCGTTTTGCCTTCGATCGATGCTGGTCAGAATGGGGGGAGGGACAAAGAAATCGCTCTTGAGGACGTTGAAACACTACCGAACAGATGACAGAAGTTCCAGTGCGGAACCTGACGAGCATAAAATTGAACTTTTCGTGTCTCTCGAGGTTGTTCCGTATTCTGTCGTCGTTTTAGCTGGAATTCGATCCGTTATTGCATACTCCATTCTGAGATGCGGTGGCACCACATTTCAGTAAGACGTCGAGTCAGATAAATTTATGACAATTTAAAGAAGCTGGATATTCCTCTGAAAATGCCCATATGGACTTTAAGGTGCGATTTTATTTGATAGATTAGGGCATCTTTTTGAGGCTGCAGTGGAGTTTCAAATTTCGAAATTTGATTTTTTTTCGTGAAATGTTTCTGCATACGCTTTCAAAATTTTGCACGACATTCATGGTCAAACGTCAAATCGACAGATGTAGCTGAAACAAATCTATTTTGACACTTTCGCGGACAGTAAGCATTTTGAAGAGCTTCGAAAATAGACAGTCGATTTATTAAGCCTGTTGGATACAGGTGCTATGAAAAATACTTCTAATTTACGCATGCGCCATCTAATTGGAACTTTTTAATGCATAAAGAAAAGACAGAATGAAATAAAAATACTCCATGAACCAGTTAGCCACTACTTTAATTTGCATAATAATTTCATAAAAAGTAAGGATTTATTGAAATAAACGCATGGTAACATGGCTTGCATATTGAGCGTTATACATTCATGCCATTTTGTATCACAATGAAAATGAAAGCTATAACATTCGTGGCTGCCATCGTGTTAGGTTGAAGCTTTGTTGAAATCGAAGTCTTATCCACAAGATACCCCATTATTAGAATCTGCCACCTGGTCACAGGAGCTGACGTACGAATGAACCGACTTTCACAGCATTCTGAAAAATGCATGAGACAAATCAAGACCAAATATTTATATACAGAGAAAGAAAGAAAAAGTGTGTGTAGATCCAGAGATGCTTGACTAATATCCATGCAACAAAAGTGGGCAAACGCATTCGCATGTAAAGATAATATTGCTATCAGTCTCTGAATATGGCTACCCCATTCAATCCAAACCACGTGAAATAAATCTTTCGTATTAAGAAATTTTCGTGTTTATTGTTATGAAGTATGCTGTTTTTCTGATGCACTATCCTTTAGATGGTCGGGGCGCTATCTTTCCTATTCTACAAGTAATTTCGGCTGGCAAAGCTACTGAGGAGTTCCCCCTTTGCTTGTAGGATACTCCACATGCTGTCCCAGTGGATTTTTCTTTTCGAGCGGATCCTTTACATATTGCACCAGTAGATTCTCCTTTACCAGAGGAATTCTTCGTACTCTGTACTAGTAGATTATTTCTTCTGCTTGGGGTATCTTTCATTTTTTGTTCCAGAGGACTTTAATATTTCAGCAACATCGCGATGCTATTCAGTGCGGTCTCTAATCACCTGGTCAATAATGTTACACCCTTTTCATGACCTTCCTCATCCCTTTGTTCATGAAAGTGGAAAACGTATCTTCAGCTGATGAGGGAAAACAAAAATAGGAATCCCAAGAGATGGATAAAATCTGTCGCAGATCTTCTAATGACAAGGAAAAGGGGAAAGTGCTTTCCTTTTTCGCCGCCGAAATTCGCATCTCACGAGGTAATGCGGATGTTTCTTAGGCGTAATCTAAAATTTAAAATATCGAACCAAGCAGACACAGTTGGAACCTAGGCAGGTACAACCGATATCAATCTGACCACTAAATATTGCACTGAGTCTCTACACCGTACGAGCAGGCAATTAACATTTTAAACTCGAAATGAATTACAGTCTTTGAAATACACTTGATCGTGGTTGCTTAATGACAGAGCTCAGGCTTCGGGTCGAATTGTCGTGGAATTGAAAACTGATTAACCTGAAGAAGTTCCGAGCTGATCTGCCCCACATTAAATCCTTAGTCTTGTGGTTAAACGTTCTCAGATTGATGCAGTATTGGTTATGGATTTCAAAAGTGATTAATTTTTGCACGATACTCTTCTTTCAAATAGAGTTTCATAATAAAAATTATTTCAAATGTTTATCAATGTAAAATTCTTCCAGATAAGAAAAAGTAATTTTAGATAGTCGAAATCGAAAGCTGATTTAAAATTTAAAAAAAATTCTGATGAATTAAATAATTGAAAAAATTGACTGGAAAAACTATAAAATTAAGCTATTGTACTCAGTTCTCATGTTGCTATTTCTCCTCACTCAAAGCTAAAAAAAATTGGCACTTATTTCCAAGCAAGTATGAATTTATGGTATTTTTAATTGAGTACATTTCAAATCTTTCAAGACAGCACCATCGCACATTATTTTTAGGTTGAAAATTGAATTTGCTTCTTTTTCTTAAACGACGTTGGAAACAAGAAGAGCTTTGAATAAGATTAATAAGATGTCAAGTTGTTAAAGATAGTTTACCATGTTGTTTCTTCAAAGTTTTGACGCCAGTCTACGTGTTTGATCTTTGTTAGTTACTATTTCTTCTTTTTATTGAAACACCTGTTTTAGTATGCTTAATATGCTTTTGCAAAACAGAGTGTTAAAAGTAGGGTTCACAATTAAATTGTTCAAAGTAAAGCTTTAGTTTCATAAAATTCATTGCATTCTTTCATTTAACTTGACTTGTTTCATGCTTTTAAAGATGGAATTTTGTAATAGATATTTCACTTTAGTGATCCACTGCACTTTTCGGATTTGGAACAGCTTCTTCACAGATAGGTGAGAAGATCCTAATGCGAGTATAGATTAACCCTCTGAAAGCCGCAGTGCTTTGAAATCTAGTTTCATTGAAACCCAGACCGGCCGAGGTCAGAGACGAAAGAAGGCAAACATTTCCCTCCCCCATCTGATTAGCAAGTGGTCATTTGCGTCGTGGGGGATTCTTTTATCGTCATATTTCTAACATCCAAACCCCTGTTGACTATATAGGGGTCGTTTACAATTTGTGATAACTAACAGGTATTACAGCAAGAATTTTCAACAGTAAGTAAGCAGAGAGCTTAAAGTAAATTCAGCATCTGCCCTCGAACACTTACTGGAGACATCAATCAAGAGGGACATTGGGAGGGGAAACAACCATTGTTAAAAAGATAAGAATGCTCCCCACCGTTTACCGACCCTTTTCAAAAAGGGGAAGGAAATAAGCATACGGCATTTTGGCCGCTGGGCCGTTGTCTGGCAGTTTGCATGACGGGCCGTATTAGCCGTTTTGGAAGGCAGAGGGTTAATCATTTTCGTAGAGTAATTCAATTACAATCGTGAGGCAAGCTCTGAGGCTAACTTCCCATTTGCTTCGAGCGTGCAGCCGTCCTCAAAGGGTTAAACGTGAATTAGAAATGGTCTAGCAATACAATAGCTGCTGATAAGAACCCAAATGACAGTTTAATAAATAAAAAGCTCTTAGGTTAAAAATTGATCAACTTACTAGTTGTCTATTTTCCTCTTATTTTTTAGTCTTTTTTTCTGCTTCAATGTTTTCAAAAAGATCTGACATGCTTATCAAGATTTCTGTCAGATTTTCGGAAGAATTTGGTTCTACAAAAGCATTTTAATTTGACCAGTGTTTTAAAAATGCTTTAAATATATGTCTGGCACAGCACAGTCAAATTCGGCTCTGTGCCATTTAAATCCAACAAGTCTACTCGGTTAACCTGGAATTTATGGTGCCCACTTACTTCGTTCCTCTTAGGATCGCCAACTCTTTCCCGCCAAGCACGGAGATGAGAGAACAATTGTTTTGGTTGCGCAATGATGTTTTTAATGCGCGAGGTTTGCGCATGCGCGGAAATTAATCTTTTCATCGGTGCTTTGCGCATGGCGCGATATTAAAATTTGCTTTGATTGGTTTGTTCCGTTCATGCGATTGGTTGATCCAATCGAATTTGATTAAAAAATCGTTTGGAATTCTTTGGTTTCATTTTTTTGAAAAATCGTTTGGAATTCTTTCGTTTGATTTTTGTCTGATTTTATCACTTCGTTAAGTGCGGTTCGCTAAAACTGTTGTTGATTATAGCTTCGAAGTGTCGGAAAAAGAATAGCGAGAAGAAATTTTTCAATTAAAATAGGTATGTGAAGTTTTATCTACACTTTTCTCGTTTTTGAACATCTTCATTCACTTTAGGTTCATAACTGTGTATGTTATTCTGTGTTTTCGCTTCTTTATGAATAAGCTAAGCTACTAGTGCCCCGCTTTGCAGAAAGCGAAGCCGCTGATGTTTTCTTAAGTTAAAAAACTTTGCTCGGAACCCACATGCGATGCCGCAGGCATCGCATGCGGGATTTCTCTTTTTCGGAATAAAAAAAAATAGATGCCCAACATTCAATGAAGAGGCGAAGCTAGTAGCGGCCCGCTATGCTGAAAGCGAAGCCGCTGATGTTCTTTAAGTTAAAAAAAAAATTGCCCGCAACACGCTTGAAATGCCGAAGGCATTGCCTGCTCAATCTCTCCTTTTCAAATGAAGCATGCGCAGTAGAGCCCTGAAAAGCGCACTGCGCATCCAAAACAGTATTTGACGACGGCACATGAAATTGCGCCAAGAAGAATTGGCGAGAAACAGGCCGGCACCGTAAACTCCAGGTTTACCGTCGACTCAAAAATCAAGATCTGCTGGTGGCGGCCGTCTGGAGCGGAACTGAAGAGCTCCAGGTTCGAAGCTTGATTCCACTCAAGTTCCACAGTATGTGTGGGATTGGTGCGCATTAAATTAGATTCCGAGGGTCAAACGAACTCTGGCTGGCGCGGCCTCGAAGCTTGAAAAGTGAGGCTCAGGTTTTGGTCCTCGTCATCTGACCTAACGCCACCCTGAACCCCCGATACCCATGACTACTAGAGTCGCCTTATCGTTTTTAAATGGGCGCAAGGTGGGTAAAGCACGAACACCACAACCAGAGCCGGCGCCCCCAACAACCACAAGTCCAAACCGCTTTATTGAGGAACAAAATTTATAAAACAATTTGCAATTTCCAGAAATGCACAGAATTGAAAATGAAAAATATCAATCAAAAATAAATAATAGACTAAATTTAAATATTTATTCGCTACCTGACCGCTGTTCGAAATGACGAAGTCCGTCCAAAAGTAACCCTCGTGCTGATTAAAATGGGATCGAAACTAAACTAAACCGGTGCACAGAGGAGTATTTGTACCAAAATCCTGGCCAAAAGTCCAAAATCTGAAATGCGCCCAACAATTGTAAAAAATGGTATTTCATAATAGCTAACTAATTGGCGCTTCTATCAACGTTCATCTCAGGAGTATGAGTCATATCCGTTAGCTCCTAGCCTCAGTTGAAAACCGATTTCTTCGTTACTGGACATGGTTTTTATCACATTTCTGCTTTACTGTAACGTTCAAATACATATTTTTTGTGGCTATATAAACTGATGAATTGAAGTTAAACCAGTTTTGCATGTTAAATAAAGGTAGCAGTTTTGTTTTAAATTATATATTAATTCGAATAGTTTTATTTTAATTTAATAAAAAAATTCAAAAGTTTAAAAAAGTTAATTTTTATGTCTTTTTAGCTCCAATTTATACATTGAGAATGCTTTTTAAAGGTGTGCCAGGCCTTTTCTCAAAAGTATAAACGTAATGATTACAATAATGAAGACCAATATCAAAGATAAAATCTTGTGCATATTTGCGCCATTTTTTATATAATTTTCTTTATAAATAATACCTATTTTCATTTGCATGATTATATTGTGATATTTTTCGACATAAAGTAAGTTTACTACTTCTTAGGGTCCATCTCCGATGTTGGCGGGTCGAACCCTCTCATGGGGAGGGTGATGTATGTGTCGGCGTATGATAGGGGAATTCGGCCACAGTGCCAGTGTTAATTGTCGCGGAGGCCAGTCATGCAGTGCACTCCGCATGCCTAGCCTGGTCGGGGTTTCCGTTTATGATTACCGTATTGCTAAATTACTAGACCAATCTGCGTGCACTTTAAGCATGAAATATCAGATATTATAAACTGAGAAATTCAATACTTTACAGAAAAACCAACTGAAAGTGGAATATGAAAGATTAAATACTCTGTGCTACTGACAATGGGCGATGAAAGAGCCTCCAATACTGCAACAGGGATAACATTTACAATTAGGTGCAACATCGTGGACTTTCATCTTAAGACCTTAATAAATTACATAAGAGATTTCTAGAAAACCAAGTTACTTCGAAATTTTGTCTGTCAACTTTACACGCATACAATTCTTTGAGTCAGAACTTTACTTATCATACAGAATGCCAATGTATAAGTGACAGGCGACAATGAAGAAGATGATGAAAGAATTGCAACAGGCATTAAAAAACATCCAAAGAAAGTTCAAAGGCGAACTGGGCTGCTTCTTGACAATCCGAAGCAACGCTTTCGAACATCAGATGATGGGAATATAGCTAGACGCTTCTTTTCAGATCTAGAATTCTTCTTTGATTGCTTCACGAATGACTGTAGTAGATGTAGAGTTGGTTAAAAGGTTATTAGTGATATTGGAAGCTATAATAACACATTGATAAAAAAGTTCCAAGTATATGCTGATGAAACAAGACCTACATGGATATATATATTTGTATAATACGACTCCAACAATGCACAACGTTTTAATGATTAGGGTCACTGTAATTAAGCAAGTTTCCAAAATACATATTACCCGCTATCAGAAGAAACTGCTAAGGCCAGGAACAAATATTTTAGACTGTACCGTTCAAACTACTGAAAAAGTTCAATAGAGAAGTATTCAACATAAATGCCCTGAATAGGTTTCTTTTAAGCCGTGATTCATTTATGATCTGCGCTAGACAGATCAAGCGAGATACTTTGTAGTAGCGAGACTCTACAACTTCTTCAAGAGACGTCTAAGTTCGGTTCTTCTAATAAACACCAAAATGAGAATGATGAGAACGAAGACCAGAGCTCTAAGGAATCAGATTAAAATTGTTATTCTATTATAGGTCCTGGCAAACATGTATATCTATATTATAATGCCTCAACTTTGGCAAATACTAAATGTAAATATGCATTATATATGTATTTATTTATTCAAAGAAAGCACACTACACAGATGACTCCATTTACAAAGTACATGATCCAAAACATACAAAATCACAAGTCACAAAGTGAATTAAAACACACACACACAAAAAAAAGTAACTGCAGAGAATACAACAGTTCCAAGCTCAAAACCTCATCAATTATAAAAATGTAAACAGATAAATGTTTTAAAATGAAAAGACGCAATTACAAAAGCACTAAAAATACACTGAGGCTCAGAAAGACCTTGTTGCACACCGTCACATTAAAATTATTAAAAAATCACACAATTTTTTAAAAAAAATTTAGAACACCAAATCAAAAAACCATTAAAAAAAGCAAGGGACAAAAAGTCAAACACACACAAAAACTAGATCAACGTATAAAAATCTTAATATGTATAGTCAAGTCTAAGAAAAGAAAAAGAAATCAGGTCATGTATTTAAAAGTTGAAAGCAATTCGATTTAAAAACAGTAGGAGACATTTGATAAATGTCCAGTTCACCAGAGACCTTGACAAAAGTCTTATAAAATTTATACAACGAGAACCTGTCAATATAATTAAATCTAGAATACACATTAGGAAAAGAACCCTGGTTCCTCAAAGATCTGGCAGGCACAGCGAAATTTAAAGCGCTCAGTATATCAGTACAATCGATCGAACCATTGATTACCTTGTAAAAGAAAAGAACACAAGAAACATCTCGTCTGCAACACAAACTAGGTATATTAAACATATCACGTAGACAGGAAGAAGATATATCTTGTAAATAAATTCCAATTTTCTTGTAAAGCAAATATCGCAAGAAGTTGTTTTGAATTCGCTCAATAATTTCGATTTTATTACGGTAATTGGGATCCCAAATAATAATACAATATTCGAGACTGGGTCGTACATGAGCGTAGTATAAAACCTTCAGGGCGATTTCACTCGAAAATTCCCTAGTTTTGCGTTTAAGAATTCCAAGTCTACGATATGCCTTAGAGACCATGGAATTAATGTGTTGGGAAAAATCAAGCTTAGGGTCTAAGATGATACCGAGATCCGTGACTGAATCAGAGCGTGATAAAACAAGATCATTAATTTTATAAACATGATTCAAAGGCTCAGATTTTCTAGTATAACTAAGAATACTACATTTTTCAATGTTCAGGTGTAACTTGTTGACTGTGCACCACTTAAAAAGACAATCAAGGTCACTCTGCAGAAGGACGGCATCTAGATTGGAATTCATTGAACTATACAATTTCAAGTCGTCAGCAAATAAAAGACAGTCAGAGTACTTAAAAACACTATTAAGACCATTAATGAATAAAATAAAAAGCAGAGGTGCAAGATTAGAGCCCTGTGGGACACCGGAAGTACCCAAGAACTCACGTGAAACCGCATTATTAAAATAAACATAGAGTGTACTATTACATGACCATGCAACTTATTTAAAAGAATGCCAAAATAGATAAATAATATAACATTAACCGTATTTCATTAGAAATTACATGTAAATAAAAGAAAGCTATCAACATTAGAGGCAGTAAACATTTAAGTAAACTTTGCATTTTTTCATTTATTTTTTAAACAAAAACATTCTTTTGTGTGTTTAGAAGTTTACTTAAGTGTATTTATTAATATAATGAAAGTCAAAAGCAATGATTTTAATTTCAAAAAGAGCGAAAAATATTTTTGGCCAGGATTTTGCGACAAATACTTCACTGTGCGGCGTTTAGTGTTCTTGCGATCACATGTTTTGACGTGGAAACGTCTTTCCACTCGTTACAGTGATAGTCTGTCGAACTTTCTTGTGCGACAAAGTACCGTTAGATTTGAATCGTTAATAACTAAGAAACTAATAATGCGAAAAGATTGGTTGACCCCACAACGGATAGATCATATCTGTAAAAGTTTGCCGCATAATGTTTGTTTTGCCTGTGAGATCATCGTACCAGTGAAGGCGCATGCTCGTGATTGTTATGAATTAGCTTTATGTAAGGTTATGAATAAGTGTAGCGTGGAAACGCGTTTAGCTAGGAGGTTCATTCTGTTGCCATTTTAAAGAGTTCGAGAAGTGTTGCTAGGACCCAAAATGAGACAATAAAATTATTTATCAGAATATAAGTAAAAATCGGTATTAAATAAAAAAAATCCCGCATATTTTTTTATTATAACATGCTGAGTTTTTTTTCGAATTGTACGAAACTTATGGAATACTTGACAATACGCAATAGGAACAATGTATAAAATTTGAATTCAAACATTTGAATATTACTTGAAATATGAGCATTTGCAGTAAATATTGTTTTACTGCTCATACAAGAAATGTAGTTCTATATACTGTCAATAGATGGCGCCATCAAAAGATACTCTAAATAAAACATAATAAAGCCGCAGTTCGGGTCTGCGTGGAAGAGTTTTCGTGAGAACGTAGGGGTAAAATCATAAAACAAGTGTTCCGTATTAATATGCAATTTAATTATCAATCTCTTTAATACAGTATTTACACAGAGCAGCATAGTGGTTACAGAACAGATAAATCACAAGCTACCATAAACCTTTGTTACATACGATTAACTTGTGATTTATATATTCAGTAACCATTATACTACTCTGTGCAAATTTGTATTAATGAGATTGATAATTAAATTACATATTAATACATACGCATAGAATTCGTAACAATATTCTTAATTGTTGAAGAACAAGAATAATACGAATATATATATTTGCCATAATACATTCACAGAATTCTGGACTAATGCTAAAAAAAAAATTTTAAAAGTAGCCGATTAACAATTTTTATCAGGACTAAATAAAGATTGATTTATTTTTATTCTTTAAATTAATGTATAATTAACTAGTTAATTTAATTGTTTCAAAATATTCATTGAAACCTTTCTTTCTTTTACTTTAGTAATTGTTAACGAAATTTGAAGTACCTATATAACAAATAATAATGTATGGAGAAAACGACTGTTTTTAAAAATCGTCTGTTTCAATTGATATTCTAATTTTAATTAAAAACGTTTCAGATCAGAAAAGGAAATTGTGTATTATAATATTTATACAATAGTAATTTTTACATTAAAATATTAAACATGAAAACATTTTAAACCGGAGAAAAGCCAGGTATATCAGCTTGTTTACCGTACAAAAAGTGGGAGTAAATGCGGCTGATGGGTTCTCATAAATTTAAAAAAATTCTTGCTGTCAAAAACTTTCAATATAAAAGTAGTTTGTTATGAAAAGGTGATAATTGCCCTAATTGAAATTTTCTTTATATCTTCAATCGTAACGGTGCTATGGGGAAAAGATAAATTAGGGGGAACTGAACATCGCTTTTTAGATCATAACTTCTAAGCAATTGTAGCTGTCAAAAAACTTTTAATATAAAAGTTCTTCGTTATGATTATGTGATAATTTCCCTAATTGAAAGTTTCTTTCTATCAGTGTAATGAGGAAATGATAAATTTGGGGGGGGGGGGGGGGAATTGAATATTGCTTTTCAGCTCATAACTTCTAAGCAATTTTAGCTGACAAAAACTATTAATATAAAAGTTGTTCGTTCTGATAAGGTGATAATTCGCCTAACTGAATTTTTTTTCCTATCTTTAGTCGTAACAGAGCTATGGGGAAATGATAAAATGGGGGAGGGGATTGAAAGTGGCATTTTATATCATAACTTCTAAAAAATTGTAGCTATCAAAAAAATTCCAATCCAAAAGTTGTTTATTATAAAGAGGCAATAATTCGCCTATTTTGAGTTTTCATTCTATCTTCAATCGTAAAGGAATTATGGGAAAATGAAATTTTCAGTCCCCCACCATTTCCACCCCTTTTAGCTGGTTAGCCCATCTACGAAATCGACCGAGATTTTCACTATCCGTACAACATATCCCATGTTGGTCAAATTTACATCAAAATTACTCCAGTTATTGTGTTCACAAGATATATAAACTTTTTAACGAAGGGTGGTTTTGGGTTCAAGGGGTCATGATCAGTGAAGATCTGCAGAAATTTTCCGAAAGTCGTGAAATGAGAACCCATTGCAATAGGTAGACTTCCTATAAGGAATCTACCTAATTGTGCCGGGACATAATACTTTTTCGTCGCTTTTCATCTTGTTTGACTGTAATTGACTGTAAAGTGGCTTAGATGCATCATCGATTTGTCATTGTGGCCAGTGTCGTAGCGGGAATGAGTGGCTCCCAGAGAATAATGTGATTTTATTTTTTACTCCAATCGTCATCAGTGGCTTGACAAATGTAAATTGCGCCGGGACATGGTACTTTTTTCGCCTCCTAAATTTTTATTTTAAAAAATGACATATAGGCAGCGATGTTTTAAGTTCAAGGCACCCCTTAAAACTGTCGCCCTTGGTAGGGTAACTCCGGGTGATTTGCCGCATCCGGGATCGATGCCGCACACCTTGTATTTCTTGTAATTATCGATAGATGACAGTCAAGCGAGCAGTATAGGTGCGCTATGAGATTTCTTTAACCAGTGTATAGCGTGAATCCCAATTAGAGGATTACTTTCAGCTGTACAATCGTCAATTTGGGGCCATGACAGTTCATCAGACATTGATGAATATTCAAGCAGTATCAAGTTTACTACACCAAAGGAAAAAAAAGGGTAAAATAAAAATTAAGAAGAGGCGATGAAAGATGCAAGTCAAGATGATAACAATGAACAGTTGGATCACACATGTGACGCAAACGTTCTTTGCAAGGAATGTTCAGAAGACTAGTACAAATCTAAGAGGAAGTGTGATTGGCTTCGTTGCAAATGTGGTTACATGAAGACTGTACAATTTCGACACTGTTTGTGTAGATTGCCGTCGAAAAAACAAGTCTATTAACAAATAAAACAATGTAAACACTATTCTACCTTTTTCTTTTCCCTCTCAAATACACTGATGTTACGTTGTTGCTGAAATAACAATTAAAATTCAATCTTTAAGAAATAAGTAGATAATTGTAGTAGTGAACTAGTACATTTTATTGTACTCATTTAGTTTCTTTTTGTTATTACATAGGGAATTATAGTCCAGATATGAATACTTGCCTGAATATGTTTCATTTATTATTTCATTCTGTTCTTATGCCAGGCCCGGCACAACTCCCGCACAAGTGCGGTGTGTCACCCTGAATGTACGGGTGACGCGCCGAAGTTTAAAGGTTCAGAAAAAATTGTTAAAAAATATTAATTATTTTTTATATTTTTTGTCGCAGTACACATGTTGTATATTTAACATTAAATAACACACTATGATTTATTTGTGTGCACCATGGGGTTTTATGCACAACAATATGCGGCATATCACGTGGAATTACCTATCTGTGCCCCCCTTTCCGCCGGTCGTTACTTCTCCGTTAACCCTCCTAGCGGCAGGAACGTTTTTTTTTTTTTTCGTTTTTCATGTTCAATTCAGAAGAAGATAATTTGAATTTATATGTTTATTTTTTATCATCCACAGATAAAGCATTCAGTGATATTATTAAATACAAAAATCTTGGTTTATTCACTCATATAATGTGTTAGAAGACACACTTATAAGATATGAATTGTTGGCAGAATTTGGAGTTCGGACTGATATGATATTAGCCTTCCAGCTGGCGTGCGTATGCAAGAGATTTCTGCATTATGCATCGTATTACATATTTATATCGTTCTTTTATAAATTTAAGAGCATTTTTTAATTATAAAATCTTTGCTTACAATTAAGCTAATAAATACAGATAACATAAATAAAAGTTGCATTTATTTTCATAAAAAAACACGATATATATATTTAATACGATGCACGATATGTCGTAAAATTTGTGCAGGCGCGTCCGATGGAACATTAAAATGTTTCTCTTACATTTTTGTAGATGACAACTAGTGTTGAGTTTTACAATAGTTTGCTTTACACGTACAAAGGAAAGCTACAGCTGGAATTTAACGGTGAAAGTCTGCATCATTTGTGAATCTTTTCGAGAAGAGGTAAAAAATGAAGAAATTATTTTTCTGATCCCTGTTCCTATAGCGTGGCAGTAATGCGCATTATTCAACACGAGGACAAATGTACCCTGATAAGAAAAGAATGATATTCATGTGAACAAAGCCTACATTTACCTGCAAGTATATTGTATCATTGAGCACTATCGCTTGTTTGTTCAAGTGTTTCTCCTATTTAAAACTCAGCATCTAATTGTATAGAATGCTTAATTTAATATGTTTTTAAAAAACGCAATAAATGGTGTAGCAACACGCAGGAGACGACTTGAGTTAAAGTGAAGTAAGTCAAGTCTAATCTGAACTGTTATGGAGCATCGTTTAAATAACCTTTAAAACTTGAAACACTTTTATTCAATCTCCAATATTTGAATGAGAGAGAAATCACAAATTAAATACCCAAAAGAAAGAAAGAAAGACTACATAATTATATATGTAACAGCGAGAGTTAGATGCATGTAAAATTAGGAAAAACAATGTTCAACAAAAGCAAGCATTCTTTAGCATGAATTTTGGTGCATAAGAACTTAGATTAGGGTTGTCATATATATATTTTCATAACTATCAGATAAACATACGCATCTGATAGTTATGAAAATGTTATATAATGTGAAATCTCCGTCCAAATTTTGGCCAACAAAACCATAGAATTGATTGGTTGGTTGGTTTGGGATTTATTGGCGCAAGAGCCAAATTTGACCATGCTGCGCCAAACGTACGGCGAAAGTACAGCATATGGTTCCATAGAATTGAAGTGGTATCTGCAATACATAGAGTAAACCTGTCTATAACGTTATTGTAGGGACCTAGAAATAATATTGTTATAGACAGGATATTGTTATAGACAGTGTGAGGATTTGCGCATCCAATGTTTATGCGCGTGTGCATGTATTAATGGAAATCAAAATTATTCAAAGAAAGCAGAAAACTAAGAAAGTTCTCAGTGTTTTGCTTTCTTTAAATAATTTTGATTTCCCTTCGTTTTTTGGATGCAACTGCAATTGCGCGCTACTTAAACATTGTCTAAATTTTATTGTTTAAATTTTCTTGTTTCTGTTTAAAGTTTAAGTTAAATTTATTTTTAAATTTTTTTCTATTTTTCTAGTTGATTGTTTTTAAGCTCTGTTAATGTATTAACATATTTTATTACGCTTATTGATTCGTCTCACGAATAATCGCTAATATTATGTTGTTTCTTATTCTACTTGTTCTAGTCCTCAGCTAGACCAAGTTCAAGAGTCCGCTAAAAGCGAACGATTCATGGTAAAGGAGGAGAGTGCAGCTTCTGTTGGCACTAGATCTTGGACGCCCGAGGGCAGAAGTCTGACTTTGTCCTTTGCCTTTGTACTTTAGCTGGGTATAATGGAATGGCCTTCACGCCTTGGGTGACCCTGCCAGGAGAAAAAACTCCAGACGTACATCGCCCATTCCATCCAGGGTCACCACCCTCGCCACGATAAGGCAGCATAATAGGACTTGGGGGGGAATCGTTAATATAAAATTGTATTTTAAAACATGTAAAACATAAATTTTATATACTGATATAAAATTGTTATATAAGTAGAAGTAGATTTTTGTAGACATCACCCACATTCCGCCCATCATGATGACACATTAGAATAAATAAGTTTAGTCTCTTCTATGTGATGCTGAAGATTCAGTTTTCGTTCACTCGATAATCTTTAGGTTAAAACCGTATAAACATGCTTCTCAAATTTCCCCGTATGTAGGAAGATGTATCCTTATCTTAAAATTAAATAATTTGTTTCAGAAATCTTTGTACCTACAGCATAATGGAATCTGTCAGTTCATAAGCATTGCAAGGTCTAACATTTCGTCTCGAAGATTCTTATTTCTTAATGGTCTGCAAATGTGTTGGCCATTAATTTTCTCCGACTCGTCAAATGTTCGGGATAATGTTGTGTAACTGCGTCAGCTGCCGGTAGTAATAAAAATTACTATGAAACAGATTTGAAGACTTGCGCGACTATAATACAACCACGAAATTACACAGCATTTACACACTCTAATTTAACTTAACTTGCTTCATGTTTGCAAAGTGAAGTTTCGTTATCGATTTTTCACATATTTCCTAATTTGTTAAAGTTTCGAAGTGTACACATGTACGTTTTCACTACCTGTTCACTATTTTAATATTTTAGAGTTGAATTACCAGTTAATCTATCAATGGTCTGGCATTACTTTTCGCCAATTTTCTTAGATTAACTATTAGAGGTCTTTGAGTGACTTGTGCGTCCGTTGTAGAACAAAAAATATGCAATTTTTTCTGATATTGTTCGGTATTCACAATATTCTACAACATCTTTACAGTATGTTATTTTCACAGTGCTTAATCTGTAGGCAAATATAAAGTCCAGTGGATCCGGGGGGGAGGGGTGAGGTCATAAAATTTTTTTATCATAGTGACGAATGTCAAACCTCATGGCTTATGTAAACCAAAATACTTTAACTTTACAGACTTTCCACACCTAAATTACAATGAAATAAACTAGCCAAAAATGTATTCCAACCGCGTCAACACTCTAAGTATACTGAAGAGCCAGAAAAAAACTTGTACACTATATAGTCATCAGGCCCCAGGAGCTCAGCCAAGTGACGCAAAACAGTGGCATGGAAGTCGATAATCTGAGAGGTATCCTGGAGGAAATACGCACAAAAGAATCTGGGGCGATGAACAAATCCATAGAAGTGCGAGGGAGCAATACGTAATG
>BGPR01004552.1:1339-109863 GCA_013235015.1 Araneus ventricosus | reverse complement strand
GCTTTTCACGTATTGCTGTAAAGCACTGCACGAAGAAAAGCCACAAATGATTCCGAAATCCATTAAGATTTAAAAAAAGTGCCGCAAACAACGATTGACAAAGTTTTCAACTCACTTTACTTTGAAGTTCTTAAAAAGTTCAAAATTATAAAATTCTATTTCAGTATATGAAATTGCTTATTATATGTTTATAAAATAAATGAGATTAGTTGACATTTCAGGCAGATGAATCAATAGGCGCAATAAACTATGTTGGTATATGCAGTAGGGGCGGTGGTTTTGAGAAAACAAGCGCTGTTTTCACCCGAATTAACAGGTTAAACAGCTTAAAATAACCGGTTTTGAATAAACGGCTCTTCCGGTGTTGTTTTTTCTATAAAAGAAAAACAAGGTTTGGTAGACAAACCTTTTATTAATAATAATATACAACAAGTAAGTATTATCATCATAATATCAATAAATAAGCAATTAATGTAATAAGCAATGATTATAAATAAGCACCATCATTAACAAGTAAGCATTGTAGGCAAAATTTAAGAATTGCATTAAGTTTTAGACAAATAAAAGAAATTAGAAAGTACAGATGTAAATAATCAGATTTTGTGTTGTTTGCGTCTATTTGTTATTCATTAATAAAAATAACTATAACCAATATTTATTACATTCCCTGGTCCCATTATAATCCACCAAAGTCGATGCTGAGGTAAAGTAGTGTCGCAGAAAAACAGCATGCTTATTATGGAGTGTATTTAAAAAATAAGAAGTGTGTGAAGAATACTTTGTTTAAAATGTTGAAAATCAGTGATCAACTGAAGTTGTTTTGAAATTATTAGAATTGAGGCAGGCATTTTTGTTCAGCTGCTCAAACTGCAGATTTTTTCCCCAATTATAACCCTTCCTTGAAAAAGTACCCAAGCAATTCAGCTGCGTATAAAGGAAGTCTCCCCAAACCTCAGACCAAAGTATATGCCTGCCCATCTAGTGGTGTTAAGCGGTGAAATCTGCAATAAATGAAGATCTACAAAGAAAGTTTCAAACTGACTAAGCCAGAGTACGCAGTTCTATGGGCGAAGATAAAAGATTCTCAAAGCGATAGAGACAAACAACCAAAAGAGTATTGTTTATACCTCTTTATATTAATATTTTATTGTATATTAATTAGGTTTCGTTACAAACCTTAATCTGATTTATACAAAATATACGCATATAATCATTATTATTGTTATGCTCATTGATGTCATTAAAACGCATAGTTAGAAGTTCAGTAAATAAATGAAATATGATCTATAACGTAGTGTTATTCTGAACTGCAAGTTTATACGAGAATACAGTATATGGGGAGGGAGAGGGTATGGCGAAGTGACACTTAGGATAAAGGAGGGGGTCAAAAATATGGACATCCCCTATCAATATTTATTAAAATATTTTGTATTAAACTTTTGCTAATGAAATATTCTACTTTTCCGCGACCAAAACTAATTGAGTTATTGAAAGCTTGACTATGACTCATTTGTGACCATCTCAAATGTCCGCCTCGAGTGCAGCTGGCTGATAAGGTCCTAAGGTGATGAAATTCAAAAAATCATACCTGAACTCAAAATCGAGCTTCATTCTTGATAAGTGATTTGTCAGTTTTTTAACCGATTATTGATTTAAAACTACTAACTGCTGGTAACTGGACAAAAAAACCCCGAAAAACTGGTTACTGAAAACAAAAATCCGGTAGGTTTTCCTGTCCCTATGCACAATGCAGTAAACGGAAGCGCAAACACTAAACTGTCTATAACGATAACCTGTCTATAACAAGATATTTATAAATTCTTACCATATCGTTATAGACAGTTTTTACTGTATTTCTGTTACCGCAATTTAATCCCTTTGCTATAATTAGTTTCTTCTTAAGTCACAAATATTTCGAGGCACTGAAATAGCAAAAAGCATTTAATTGCAGGTCAACTTCAAGAGAACTGTCCGGTGTCTAGAGAAACATGGCCATCTGGTCATGAGAAAACAACATTTAAAATTAAAATTGAATAGTAATTTTAAACAAAATGGCAGAAATTTTGTAAGTCTTTTGATACAATCAGAATGCTCTAATCAAAATTTCACAGGATTGCTGATTTTGTGACTGTAAAAAAAAAGAAGAAAAAGAAAGAAAGAAGACATGACCACACTGGTCTGGAAGAATTTAAAACAAGAGGAAATTCCAAAGAATAATATTGAAGTTTAAATAATACTTGATTTTAATTTGAATCCCTTCGAGTACACGCTCTACCTCTAAATCAAACACAATAATAACTCTGAAAAAATACAGAAAAAAAGAAAAAGATATTCGCTCAACTTGTTTTCTCTGTTTGCCCAGGGAGTCGTTTTATAATTAGTCAGGTTGTGCCGTTGGAAAACAACCTCCACAGTTAAGAAAATCCGCCCCTCAACTGTTTTCTGTTTGTTTCAGGAGTCGTTTTCTTTATTGCAACAGACAGACAGCTGTTGAAAACAACCTCCACAGTAAAGAAAAAATCCTGCCCTCAATCCATTGTTTTCTTCTGTTTGCTCCAGGAGTTGCTTTATTGGCTGTAACAGATGTGACAGCTGCTGGAAAAACAACCTCCACAGTTAAAAGAAAATCCGCCCCCTCAACTGTTTTCTTCTGTTTGCTCAGAAGTCGTTTTTTATTGTAACAGACATTGCATCTGTGGAAAACAACCTCCACAGTTAAAAAAGAAAATCCGCCCCCTCAACTGTTTTCAGCTGCTCCAGGAGTCGTTTTCGTTACTGCAACAGAGACAGACAGCTGCTGAAAACAACTCACAGTTAAAAAGAAAACTGCCCCTCAACTGTTTTCTGTTTGCCTATAGGAGTCGTTTTATTGCAATAGGATAGATAGTTGTTGAAAAACAACCCTCCACAGTTAAAAAAAGAAAATCCGCCCTCAACTGTTTCTTCTGTTTGCCCAGGAGTCGTTTTCGTTACTGCAACAGACAGACAGCTGCTGGAAAACAACTCCTCCACAGTTAAAAGAAAACTGCCCCTCAACTGTTTTCTTCCTGTTCCGTTCAGGAGTCAGTTTTCTTTATTGCAACAGACAGATTCAGGGAAAACAACCCACAGTTAAAAAAAAGAAAATCCGCCCCTCAACTGTTTCTTCTGTTCGCCCAGGAGTCGTTTTGTTACTGCAACAGACAGACAGCTGCTGAAAACAACCTCCACAGTTAAAGAAAGAATCCGTCTCTAACTGTTTTCTTCGTTTTGCCCAGGGAGTCGTTTCTTTGTTACTGCAACAGATAGAATCTGTGGGAAAACAACCTCCACAGTTAAAGAAAAAAAGATAATCCGCCCTCAACTGTTTTCTCTTTGTGGCTTCAGTTAAGAGTGCCTGTTTTGTTACTGCAACAGACAGATTATCTGTGGGAAAACAACCTCCACGTTAAAAGAAAAGATAATCCACCCTCATCTGTTTTCTTGTGTTTCCCAGGAGTCGTTTCTATTGGCCGCGCTTGTATTGCTAGAAAGCAACCTACAGTTAAAAAAGAAAAAGATAACCCGCCCCTCAACTACTGTTTTCTTGTGTTTGCCCAGGAGTCGTTTTCTATTGCAATAGACAGACAGTTGTTGAAAACAACCTCCACAGTTAAAAAAGAAAAAAGATAATCCACCCCTCATCTGTTTTCTAGGTTTCAGGAGTCGTTTCACATTGCAACAGATGCTGCTAGAAAGCACCTCCACAGTTAAAAAGAAAAGATAATCCACCCCTCATCTTTGTTTTCTTCTGCTCTGCCCAGAGTCGCTCTCTTTATTGCAACAGACAGACAGCTGTTGGAAAACAACCCTCCACAGTTAAAAAAGAAAAGATAATCCACCCCTCATGTCTGTTTTCTTGTGTTCTCCCAGGAGTCGTTTTCTGACAACAGAGATAGAGCAGCTGTTGGAAAAACAACCTCCACAGTTAAAAGAAAAAGATATCCAATCTCATCTGTGTTTTCTTGTGTTTGGCCCAGGGAAATGTTTTTTTACTGCAATAGACAGCTGTTGGAAAACAACCTCCACAGTTAAAAAAGAAAAGATAATCCAATTTCATCTGTTTTCTGTGTTTCCCCAGGAGTCGTTTCTTCTTTACTGCAATTAGACAGCTGTTGGAAACAACCTCCGCTGGGTTAAAAGAAAAAAGATAATCTGCCCTCAACTGTTTTCTTCTGTCGTCTAGGAGTCGTTTTCATTGTAACAGACAGACAGCAGTTGGAAAAACAACCTCCACAGTTGCAGAAAAGATAACCGCCCCTCAACTGTTTTTTCTTGTGTTTGCCCAGGAGTCGTTTTCTTACTGCAACAGACAGTTGTTGGAAAACAACCTCCACAAAGTTAAAAGAAAAAGATAATCCACCCTCATCTGTTTTCTCTTGTGTTTCTAGGAGTCGTTTTGTTATTGCACAGACAGACATCTGTGGGAAAACAACCTCCACAGTTAAAAGAAAATCCCGCCCCTAACCTGAGCTTCTTTCTGTTTGCCCAGGGAGTCGTCGTTTTTTATTGTAACACAGACAGCTGTTGAAAACAACCTCCACAGTTAAAAGAAAGATAATCCGCCTCAACTGTTTTCTTTAGGTTTGCCCAGGAGTCGTTTTCTTTACTGCAACAGACAGCTGTTGAAACAATCTCCACAGTTAAAAAAGAAAAATAATCCGCCCCTTCAACTGTTCTTTCTTTGCTTGTCTAGGAGTCGTTTTCATTACTGCAACAGACAGCTGCTAGAAAGAACTCTCCACAGTTAAAAGAAAAAAGATAACCCGCCCCTCAACTGTTTTCTTATGTTTGCCCCAGGAGTCGTTTTCTTTATTGCAACAGATAGACAGCTGTTGAAAACAACCTCCACAGTTAAAAGAAAAGATAATCCAATTTCTCATCTGTTTTCTTGTGTTTCCCCAGGAGTTGTTTCTTTTACTGCAATTGAGCTGCTGTTGGAAAACAACCTCCACAGTTAAAAAAGAAAAAAATAATCCGCCTCAACTGTTTAATTGTGTTTTCCCAGGAGTTTTCTTTTGACAAAAATACAGCTGTTGGAAAACAACCTACAGTTAAAAGGAAAAGATAATCCGCCCTCAATCCGTTTTCTTGTGTTTGCTCCAGGAGTCGCTTTATTGTAACAGACAGACAGCTGCTGTAGCTAAATCCTCCATTGAAGAAAAAAGAAAAGATAATCTCGCCGGGCCCCTCAACTGTTTTCTCTTCTGTTTGCCCAGGAGTCGCTCTTTCACGTAACAGACAGCTGCTAGAAAACAATCCCACAGTTACGTTCCACACGGAGTGTCAGGGTAGGCAACTTCTACAAGCACAGTTGAGGGGATTTTCTGACTGGATTTTATACAAATATTTTGAACTGGTGGGCATGTTTATGATATTTCAAATAACACTGGGAACAAAAAATAAAGCTTTTAATCTTGCCAAGGAAATTATTTCTTATTGATTTTTAAGGTATCTTGAGATCGTTGATTTCAAAGCCAACTTTGTTTCTTTTGCCGAATTGGCTCTAGTTTTTTGAGAGCAATGCATACGGTCAATATTTCAGTCGAGTCTCAGTAGTAGGGTGGGGCTTCTGAAAATCAAAACTTTTTTTCGTCACTATATAGCATGGTATCAGGCACGGGACATGAGGCGGCGTTCTGTCACTATATAGCGGAAAAATTTAAGAATTAGTAAGAAATAGAACGAGAAAAAAATAATTAAATTCATTGATATCTACTGCCCGGGAATGGGCCTTAAAAGTCTTGAAAATGGGCAAAATTAGGCGGTTTTTTCAATTCTACTATTAGTTCACGCCTCCTATATCTTGTTCAAATTTTGCAATCGATTTTAAACTAATTTCCGATGAGCCGGAGACTTTAAACATAGCTCACAACTAGATGACAAATGCAATACACTCCTCTTTCTTGTCTGTCATTTCATATTTTGTATGACGCATGCGCAGTACGTGGTATTTTATTATATCTCGGAAAACTATTAATGTTTTATAGACCTTGTTCTTGATATGGATGGGACTACCAGTTGCCCCTTAATAGCTTCAGCTACATCCCTGCATGCACGTTTTCTATTATATCTTCAGAAAACTATTAAACCTAATTAGTTAAGTGTGAATTGACTTAAATTTTTTTTGGTATATTACTTGTTCATTACTTTTTAAAATTCTCTCTGATCTCCCTTATTATAGCATTAGCTGTTAAGTACTCCAAACGCGTCTTGGGTTATAATAAATTTTAAAATAAAATCAGTTTAGTAAGTAAGCAAGAAGTGTAAGATATAAAAGCACTTGTCCAACCAGCCCATTGATAAACTGTCCAAATAAGGATCGCGTCGGTTTGAAGATCGAAACGCTCTTAGAAGAAAGGAGACGGAGTGGTCGGGCATGAGTCACTGCCCACAGAATGCCTCTTTTCCACCAGCAGTTCGCGGAGACCTCGGTATGGGACGGGCCACCGGATCGATTCTTCCATTTCATTCATCCTGTATCAAGATTCATTTGGATTAAATACTACCTATCATTGTATTTTGATTTGAAATGGCTTTTGACTACTTTGGATTAAAGATTCAAAACCACCCTATCGACAATGTTGCAGATCGCTACAAAATAAATGCGCGAAGATTTTTATTCACCTCTATTTTTCTAATAGCTTTACAAGTATTTATTAACTAAACTGCATTCATGGCCTGTTGCCGCTGGAGTAATTTGATTTTCAATTTGAATCTTTTTTTACTTTCGTAAGTACGCCATAAAGAGAAAGTATATTGTCATCAAAAAAAATTCCAACTGAGATTTTGAATTTTAAATCTCTTACTGGCTTTAGACCTCCTCTCGAGTCCGAAAATACAATTTCGGAATTATGTTCGTTCAAACATGATAACTCGAAAACTATTAGAGCCATGGGGATGAAATTTGGTATGTGATCTTGGCACATAATGTGTAGGTTTCTATCAAATTCTGACAAAAATCCGTCTACGGGAAGTCCGTCTGTCCGTATGTCCGAAGTCATGCGAACGCTATAACTCAAAAACTTGAATAGCTAGATGGATAAAATTTGGTACATTACAGTTTTATCAAGCTCGCGAGTAGGTCCGTATAAAAAATTTTGGGCCAAATCCACAAAAGGTTGACTGTCTGTCGGTTCGTATAATCGTGACTTCCAACGAATCTGCCATCTACACGCGCACATGCGTACTGGACGCACCTTCTGTGCACGATATTTATTGACCTCCTGCTTGGCGCTTTCTTTCTATCCGATTCTCCATGCGCGTGCGTACTGGTAAAGCACCAGGCACGCGGAAGGATTATGTGACTCTGTCCTTGAGCCAGCAAGAGTAGAAATCGGTACGTATTTAATCGGAACGAATCTCTTTAAATTGATTCTTACCTAAATATTTTCTGGATAGCCATTGATCCTGGGTTACAAGAATTGAATTTTTTATCTACGAGGGGAGGGGAACAGCACTTTTCGAGAAGTCTACGAGAAAAGTTTAGGGAGAACACTCCCGCTGGTTTCCATTTATATTCATGGTTGCTTTAACAATCAATCTTAAACTTCAAATTGTAGTGAATGGCCTTGTACACAAAGTTCTGTCCATTGTCTACATAAATGTCCCTATTAGAGTCAAATAATCGACTATGTCACGTACCATCTAACTGCACGTTGCCGGCGCCGTCTTCACTGTCTTATTTCTCTTTCAAAATATGTATCATCATCTGATTTCAACATTAAAATGGCTCAGCACATATTATGGCCAGCGGCATGTTAGCTGGATTAAAACATGCTTTGAAAAAAGAATGAAAGCACAGCAGCTACAACCATTCCGCTTATTGATACATCTAATATACGTACATCTCAGACAGTTTGGTTTACGTATTTCTCAAACATTTTGATGCAGTAAAAAATGAAAGCAGCGAAAGCAAAATGTATTAAGATATTACCCTCAAATTTTAAACCATATGAAAGAGAAATGACGCAATTAAATATTTATTTAAACAATGAAAACGGTTTGAAATGTCGCGCTGCAACATTGCAAAGTATTGTTGTAAATTATGCCAAAAAAATATTTTCAAAAAGGCTATTAATATTAGAGAAAGAACCGTATGGAAGCAAAACTCTACTGAGGTAATTTTGCCTTTTCTTCAGATGGTGTAAAAATGATTGATTTGGATCGAGTCCAGTTGATTTTGTCGTTCGTCCACGAACATTTCATTAGGTGGTAATTTCTTTCGTAAGACATTAACCAGAGAACAGCCGATCTTTGGTCGTTTCTCGTTCCCTCGAGTTATTTTATTAGGTACGCCTTTCTTTCGTAAGATACTGTCCAGAGAACAGCCGATCTTTGTCGTTTCTGCCCCTTCGAGTTATTTTATTAGGTGGGTACTCTTCTTCTGTAAGATTAACCGAGAACAGCCGAGCCTTGGTCGCTCTGCCTCGAGTTATTTTATTAGGTGCAGGTAATTCTCTGGGGCCACAGGCACCCAAATAATTCCACTAGTCGTTTCCATAAGAAGAAAAAGCTCGAACGTAAAATATAGACGCCAACCGAACAGCAGGGTTAAATTAATGACTACACAACAGATATAGAAATTTAAGAATGTTTTGCTCTAAATTATTAGGCTAGGATATCTGTCGGCGAAATTCGAGATAAATCGTAAAGTTACTGATTATTTCCTAATATACTTGTGAAACTCTGACGAATTCACCGAATAACTGATGAAATATAAAACGCAAAATCCAGGAGGCTTTCAATAATGGAAGAGAAATGCGTAATTAATTTGATTAAACAATGAAAACGGTTTTAATTTTATTGCAAATAATGGTTCGAAATACCCAAAACATATATTTAAATATTTATTAAAATTAGAATATATATTTTTAATTTTCAGATGGTGGAAAAATTATTTTTGTTATTGTTATCAAGTTATTAAAGGGAAAAGCATAAAAGTTGCAAGGAAAACACAAAATTTTGTGTATGAATTTTTAATTAAAATTATAATTAAAATTTCAGAAAAAAATCAAAAAATTCACTAAATTTCAAAAAAATTTCATGGTTTTCTTTATGAGCTTAAATGCACACACACATTCTCCTTTATTATTAGTAGAGATATGATTTTTTATTTTTAAGTTCTTTCACGATATTCTCTCCCGGATAATCTGCTCCTGATAGTCGAAGAAGTAACAATTCTTCCACATTGATACTCAAGTTATTACAGAGATACCCTCCTGCTTCAGGGCCGTGCAGAAAAATGTGATGCATCTTACTCCAGATTGAACAAAACTTATTTTACAATCTTTTTTTTTTTTTTTTTTTTTTTAGAGAGAGACTGAAAAAAAACAGTTTCACTGAACGACGTCAATAATAAGTCCAATTTACTTTCTCATACGAAGTATACAAAGAGAAAAGTATTGTACCGTCAAAAAATTCGAACTCGAGATTTTGACGAATTTCCACGTTTTAGACTCATTGAGTCCGAAAACACAATTTGGAATCATGTCTGTCTGTCTGTGAACACGATAACTCGAAAACTATGAGAGCCATGGGATGAAATTTGTATGTGGTCTTTAAACAGTAATTTGTAGGTTTCTCATTTCCATTTTGGAGTAAAACTGTCCACTGGGAAGTCTGTCTGTTGTCTAACTGTCTGCGGCCATGAACACTATAACTCAATAACTTGAATAGCTAGATGAATAAAAAATTAGGCCACAGTCGACGTCATGAATGTAGGTCCGTATAAAATTTGGGCCAAATCCGCCAAAGGTTGACTGTTTGTCGGCCTGTATAATTTACATACAAAAAATTATATCTCCTAAACCCTTTTACATTTAGATAAATAAAAAATTGGTATGTCGTTTGCCAATATTAATTATAGATCTGTGCTTCAAATCTCGTTTCCCTCATCTGTTGAAAAATTTGTCCAAATTGTAATATTTGGTCAAAATGCCCATTGCGACTGTGTGTTGGCGAGCGTTTCCTGGCTTTACTGAAGTCAGTTTAGTTGGCTTTTTTGACTTTGGCGGTCTACGAAGGAAATTGTAGCTTCGGACGCGCTTTCTAAATTATGGCAACCCCTGAATCCAAAACCCCGTTCTGACATTCTCCAGATGAAGGTTGCGAGTTATCTGTAGTAAGATTTCGTAGTGAAAAACGATAAATAAAGTTGCGGTACTAGAGCGCGAAATTGGAGAACATACGCAATTCTTTTTGCAAAATATTAAGTTTTTTTGGGGATCATGAATTTGATATGTTTCATTGTAAATCACCATTCATGATTTTTTCTCAAAATAATCCAGGCCTTGGGTAGTTATCCCAAAAATATTTACCTACCCACCCCACATTACAGGTCGTAAGGTGGAAAGTTTCGGGGACTACCCTGCTGGTTTAATAAGCAGTTCGTGAAAGTCTCGCAATAAGACACGAATATCGGCATTATTTATCAAGCCTTAAACTCATTGTCTGCCACCACTAGACTACGTTTTTTCTTGCATGAGGTCCAAATTTCGCAGTCTTTAATTACGTGAAGCACAGATCCTGTTTCTACGTATGAACATCGCGACGTGTTTTCGGGAAATATGAATCTAGCCTGATGTCCTCTAAAAACCCACCCATGTGCCGTCAAAATTTGATTTATGTAGAATGCTTATATAGTCTCCGCTAACTTTTATCTATTAGGTTTTTGGTCCATGCCTTTTTTGAATCATTATCTAAACGGTTGGCTACAGGTCCTTTATAATTTTATTTCCTTCATTTCTTCCTCTGTTTCTGAGGGAACGAAATCATTACTCATATGAAATCAATGTTGCTCTTGGCTAGTTGATCTGCACATTCATTCCCCAAAATTCTCTACATGTGTGCTCTAATCCAAGCCGGGCGTTGTTTTTCCCTTGTATTCTTTTATATTGATTGGGTGTCCCCTGCTTCCTTCTACAGCACTTAATGCCATAAGGCATGACCTGGAGTCCTGATTATATTTATTTCTCCTTGTGTCATTTCCTCTGGGTTCTACATACTGAATTGCCTGTTAGAATTCTGCAATCACTTCAGCCATAAATACTGTACTGATTCATTTAGTCTAAATTTTCAATCTAGTTCTATTTCATTAAAATACTACAAATGCTGAACCAACTTTTCGTCCATTTCCTGAAACCACTGCAAATATCATCATACCCTTCATTTTCCATGTAGTGAGTAATCCAATCGATGTTCAGATTTTATGGTTGAATCTCTTTTTTTCGTATTCAAAACTCTATCTTTCATCAATTATTTTACTTAATTGTTCTTCTTAGTTTGCTTAACCATATCATTTTCTAATTCTAATCTTAAGTCCAAAGGACATCCACTCAAGACCTGAATCTGCCTCATTTGGATACAGTCTCTATATGTTTTTGGTTATTCCCAAAAGTGTTTGTCTCTGAACTAGAATAAGTTTGTTATTTATTTTGCAAATGTCTTTGTACCAAATTCTCTGCTACCATATTGTATCAATTTCTCAACAACAGTTTTATAGATTTCTTTACTACTTGAGGTTTCTAGGTCCCATCGTTGCCTTTGTTATTCTTCTCTCAATTTTCGTTTAACTTAAAGATTCTCTTGTACCTCATTTAGGTGAAATATAAACATTGTATATAGTCAAAACAATATTCCAAGATATTTTATGGTTTTGTAGTAACTTATTCCTTTCCTGGTACATCTTTATCCCGAAAACGTGTTATGTCCTCCCTTATATTTTTACTAAATTTTGAGCTGAATTGGTAAGTCCAGTTTTCATTGAGCATCTTGACTATTGTTTCTGAAATGATAAGATGCTGAATAAGAAATGGAGCAAATAGTCCTATTTTCTGTATTCAGATCAGGAATTCTGATGTATGTTGCTTTCTCCAGTTCCTCACTGCCAATCTCTTGTACTTTTTTTTATGATAAAATTATTGTGAAATTATCTAATTTACGGTTAAAGATTCACATTTATTTGCTTTATTTTAAATTCTGATTATTTAGATTTCATTATTAATTGTTATTCAAAAGAACTTGAACTCAATAAAACAAACTCATATAAATAAAGGTACCTTTTAGATATTAAAATTGAAATTTCTAAACAAAAACTTTGATTGGCCTGTTTGATAGAAGAGTTGGAATTTCTATTTCAAGTGTAAAAATTTTGTGATTATTAATTCCAATATAGATTCTAGGTTTTAGAAACGTAACTTTTAGTCAAGCTAACAGAATTTTTAAAAATGTGCAATAATAGAAATGATTTTCTTAATGGTTTCCAATGTTTTTTAAAGAATCTCAATGATAACCATTTCCCTTTTAATATTCAATGGCATTAAAGATCTTATCCTTCCAAAGCAGTCTGGAATATAAAATCTAAAAATAATAATAATATAAAATCTTTCTGCTCTTTCATTGGGGTCTAGATGGAAACTAAGGGTTTTTTTTATTAATTTAGAAACAATGGTTTGATTCCCCTTATCCTTCCTCTTTGTCCACCTTTGTTTTGTCTGAATACAGATGAGCTATGGTTCTAGTTTTCCTTTAAAAAAAGTGGGGGGTGATTGCTTGTTTAAGGGAAATTAGAGTTGGTTTGTGATATGTGGGGATATTTTTTTCTCTTCTACATAGGGCACAGTTTGTTTTATGAAGGCTTTTATTCAGTCGGAAGGCTAAGAGCATTTTAAATCAATCTTATTAGCGTTTTTATATGTTTGTGTTTGTTTTCCTTTTCTTGAAAATAATGCTTTTTTAGAGGTATGATCTCCTTTGTCTTTAAGTTGGGGAATTTCATTAAGAGAAGCTATATTTCATGTAATGTATTTTTCCCAGAAAAAATTTCCCAAACATTTTGAATCCATTTCGATTATAGTCCTTAGCCCTGATAAAAAATATACTAGAATGAAGTCCTTGTTTGTTTAATTCTTGATTATCTCAGAGCATTTCTAGTTTTTTTTTGCTTTGAATGATTTTGATTCATTGTTTTCTGTATGCACCGCGCTACTTAAACATTGTATAATTTTTATTGTCTAAATTTTGTTTCTGTTTGTACCTAACTTAAATTTATTCTACTTGTTAGCTAATTATTTTAAGTCCTATTTTCTTCATGTTTCGGGTGAGATTTCCGCCTTGAATGGAAAAATATAATATTTGTTTGAGATCTGAAAAAAAAAAAGAAATCAGATAGAGAAGGAGTTGGAAATTTATGGAGTTTTGTTTTTAATTTTCCGCAGCTAAAAGGTAAAAAATAATAAATGCACTTGAAATTTAGAATTTGCGGGATTTTTTTTTTTTGCTTTAGCCACGACCAGAATAAGTAGCAGTGGCGTAGCGCCATCACTTCTTGCCAGCCCTCTCTGTATGTTATATATGAGATAAAAGTGGCCATTAAATTGGCTGCTGGAATGTGGTCAAAGTTGTGCAAAATCCGAGTGTGTAAAAGGGAACAGAAAAAATGGTTGAAAGTCAGTTATCATCTCAATTGAGGAACAGGACACTATTTAACCAATTTTGGTTGTTAATGTATTTGTGCTTTGGTTGGCTCATATTTGTGTACAAATTGTTGATTCTCCCATGTTTTGTACTCGACCACACGCACTGACTAGTGGTTTTGGACGTTGAGTCGGCGGCCTAATCACCGCCACCGACAAGGTCGCCCGTGTTCACCGTGATTGCCTTTGTTCCGCGACTTCGGCCAGGTCGGGGTTTGTTCTGCTTATCATCGTTACATAGGGCAATAAATCTTAAAAAAATTCCGGAAATTTTTTTATCAGCTTCAACGTAATCTGCCGTTTGAATCCTCAGTCTCTCGCGTATGGGTTGTAAAATCACCCGTCCGTCGTTTGTCTTTCCTTCGTATATCATATGACCGACAAAAGGCGAAAATTACGAATTAATTACGTCATTTATTCTTTCTTTTATGATTGTAGAGAAGCCTTTGCTCTTGAAAATAAACGGTTTTCGGTTATTCGTTTTTTTCCATTTTCCCCGGCGTTTTCCAGAATTCCTTAACCGCTCAGCCAATGGTTTCGTTGTTTTTTTCTATATATTAAAAACAAAAATGCCGTTTACAGACAAAAATTTTTCTCTCAATACTCTATTACATAGGAAATCAATCCATTGGCCAATATTTATTCACAGAAATTCTTAAAGACTTTCAGTCATCCGTCAACCAACAGACGCCTGAGGAAACGGCTGTCGGTGATTGGCCTAGATGATGAAATTCAAGCATCATAAGGTGGTAAATTTTGTCTAACTGAACTCTAAAATCGAGCCTATCTTTTGATCTCGGTTTTTTACCCGGCTATTGATTTAAAAAATAACCGGTTATAACTGGACAAAATAACAAAACCCCGGAGAACCGAAAAAAACGTTTTTTTCGATTAAAACCGTTAGGTTTTTTCCCATCCTCAAATGATTGATTGCTATGCCGCTGCTCTCTAGTGTAAAATTTTTTCCACACGATATACCCCCGTCCCCCTTTGAGTGCCACCAAGGACTACTCCCCTTTTAACCATGCCACATAAGCACGCACACTTAACTTCTCATCTCTGTATATTTTTAGCCAAGAATTTCTACTTTAAAATGGAATTCAAAGTGTTTTTCCCGTTGCTTGTTATATTAGAAATCATCCGATAATTTTACATTTCAGGAAATATATATTTGGAACGATGAAATTGAGAGTGAAGGAATCTAAGATTTGATACATACAAAAGTATGTTGATGAAGTCATCTCACTACTAATAAAAAGGAGAATGTGTGCTGTGTTGCGCTCACAGGATTGCATAGACTGCTAGACATTGAACGAAATTGGCACGAACACAGGTTTGATGAGTGAGAATGCACCCTGAAGGTTTTTTTGAATTTTACATTTAAATTACAAGCTAAATTTTGGCATTAATCCCTTCACTATTATTTATAGCACAAAATTATTTTATACCTCTGAAAATTTAAAAGTTACCTTTCAATGATATGAATTGTTGCCTTTAAGATTTTTTCCCACCTAATAAATTAAAAAAAAAATTTGGTACAATTTCAGCAATACTTTTCGTTTCTATGGGTAACTCATTCAAACTGTTTTCATTGTTTCAACAAATATTTATTTTGCATGTTTCTTCCATTGTTGAAAGCTTAGGAAATTTTAAAGTTTCATGGACGAGGATCTCAGATGGTTGCCATGATTCTTTCATATTTTCTAAGTATATAGTTGTGTATTTCATAAAGAAACGGTAATCCTTGTTTTGTATACGGTTAAAAAGATCTCGCAGAAATGATTTTCTGTTCAATATGTTATAATTAGCTTAACATAATAAACTTAATTAGGGCTAAATAACATGTAATGTTTTATTACTTAAAAACTTCCGAATTATGCAACCTTAAATTTGGCAATTTTAGGAGTCATTCCACAATCCCCTTTCTAACAGCCGAGAAATCCTTTCCAAGATGCAAAACATTTAGTGCATATATATATTCTTGTTAGAAGTTGTATCAAAATTCAGTTCACAAATACATTTTTTCCCTTTCAAATTTTGTTCAATAAACGGCACTGTCCTGCGCACTGGTGTTTTTTTCGTTCCGTTGCTTGGATTTCTGGGAATGGTTCTCGTCGGTTCACTGACACTTCCGCGGCCGATTTCGCTCAGCATCGATTTGATCTTGTTTGTCGCATTCCGCGTCGAAAATGAGCCGTTTCGTTGTAGGCTTATGGTAAATCGCACACGGAGAAAACACGATTCAGTCAACCTTTGCCCTCCCAAACTAATTAGATGCGTATTGTACTTTTGCATGTCACAACTGCGGATTAAATTCCTCCTACAAAGATTAGGCAATTACTTTTGCTAGTAACTACAACAAGTGGTGTTTCTGTCTCGGTAAAACATGTTTATAATTGTTTGAATAAGAATTGCATCCTATGTGTGTTTTGAGTGGGTAAGTAGGCACGCAACTCGTCGCCTTAGTATGGGGACAACGGAGCTCAAGTTTTCTTTTTAATTTGTGGGGCACACAGACATCAAGCAGGCTACCGAAGCGAAATCGCATCAAATGCCCGTAAATGGTCGTGAATCTGACACTTCTAGTCTCTACAGTTGAAGGGGTCTCTAGTCCGATGCACAGGTACATTTCCGTCATTATTAACTAGTGGAATTTTCGCACACATTGTAGGTTTACTGATCCCAGCCTTGGTAGAAAAACTGGCGCTAGCATCAACTAGAGGCAATAGACAATGCATACTTAAGAGAGTGATTAATGTGTGAGAGTTCTTTTCTCTATGAGATCACCACCCCTCCCAAGGGTAAATTGACAGAATTACATTATTCATTTATTTAATAATTTTATTAATATAACGATTAATTTATATGGATTATCTATTGCTTAATTTAAATTCATATATCTGTATTAGTCACTTGTTTAAAATAACACTTATTAAGGTCCTTGGCATTTCCCACGGAAGTATCGTTGTGGAAGACTAGGGCACGAAGGTCATTCTTCTACTGACATTGATTGATTGCCATATGCCAAAGGTTTCAATGCGCTAAAACCAAGCCAAATCAGATAGACATCGATAAAGTTTACAATACTGCAACTTTTTCCAACGCTTGTGCGCAAAGAACACTACTTACGACTTATTGCAAATGCGATCAGGCGCAAGTTCATTAATAGCTATAATTATTCTGAAATTTCAGTTGGGTTGGGGAGGGTCACTTTTTCCGGCACGTTAACAATGGGGAAAGTGACGTCTCCCAACCCAACCAAAGTACCAGAATAGACCCCCCAAGTCGGAAAAGAAGCTGTTCATTTGTGATCGAGTTTCAACTGTTCCGCAACTAGCGGGACATGAAAGGATGATTTAAAAACACTTTGGCACAGAAATGCTCTTTGGGATTGTGGAAGACTTCCTGCTGAGTGTGCAGAAGCGAGTTTTCATTCGCAGAACAGGATGTCTCTTACGTAGGCACAGCTGCATTGGTGGTTTTCCCACAGGGTTTCATCATTTTATTCCATAGCTAACAAGAGTGTAGGCTTTGTTTTAGAAACATCGCGCAATTTCAATAACATTTTGATTAATTCTATGAATCTAAATTGCAAAACTGTTCTTTCTTTCTACAAAATTACTCAACGAAGACATATGTGCCCCAGTGTTCACGACGACATATATGCATAGGTCCAAGGGATATATTTTTCCTAATAACAAAAAATCTAGTATGCCCTACTCATAAGGTCATGCTACCAAAATTGTTGTGGAATTAAAAAAACTTGTCGCGAAAGAGTTCATGTGATCGTCATAAACTGTGGATGGTCTACCTGCTTAGCGTCGGTGGTCTTAAACATGAAATTCACCCTGTCTGAATTTCACAAATCATTTTTTCACTGTTCGTTCACTTACAACCTTGTCTTCGAAAACAGCACACATCTTTTTGGTGGCTTGAAAAGCATTCCTACCTTTGCGGCAGTAAAAAACCATTAAGTCTTCGCACTACGAAAGATAATGAGACGCATAATTATACACGTGTGAGTGTAAGGATTGATTTAGCTCTTTAGGAAGCTGAAAAATATCGTTATTAATTTGCTTCCATTCCTAACAATGAATCTCTGTGCTTTTGCTGTTGTATGGTTTTCATAATGCGCGCTATCCAGCAAGAATGTGTAAAAGACGCATCACGCAGAATGTCGAGTCTGACCCGACATAAGAGTGCAAAGAGTTAAACGTCTTGATGGTGGTTAGACGCAAATATTGGCAAAAGCGCCACCTATCAGAAAATATATAATTTCAGAACCTAGTAACAATAATCGCTGCAAGATACCGAAAAACTTCAGAAACTCTCCGGACAACTCAATACTTTTTGACTCATTAAGAACCATATTGATCGATACTTGCGCACATTTAGTGTCATTCATGAACTTTTTTTGTTATCGGGATAATCTTAGGAAGGAAAACTTAGCGAACTGATAAGGTCGCAAAAAATTACATATTCCCCACATCCATCCTTATATGAAAGCGCTTCAAATTACTCTAATGAAAGAGTGTATGCAAAAGACACTGTGCGCAGCACACACAATTTCTAGGATGTGAAAGTGTGGTTCCATTTGTAAAAATTCCTAACATTCCTTTTCAATGAAATTAGAATTTTCTGAAAGATAAGATTCTTTATCTAAATTGCTTCATGGCTAGAGAGGAGGTCGGGGCAAGGTTATTTATTAAACAGGGAACTGCCTAGGGGCCTCGAGATTTTTTTTTTTTTACTGTAGTTTCAGAGCGATTTCTTTCTGTCTTTTTTGTTAAGGAAAAGTAAGGATTAAGGAAAAATTTAGATTAATTTTTAATTAAAATTTTCAAAAAGGGCTCGAAGGTGCACATTCCCACCCTCCAAAGTATGTTTGTGCCAAATTTCATAACTCTAGGCCCAGTGGTCTGCCCTGTAGAGCATCAGCACACATCCTCTTTTATTACTAGTAGAGATCGAAAAAGATGTGCTGAAATGATATACAGTCAAACGTCGCAAATCCGGACGTCCAAAATCTGGAATGATCCAAAATCCGGAACTTTTTCATTCCATAACACCCCTCTCAAATAAAAAAAAAAAAAAATCCTAACTTTTATTTAACAAATCGGCGCCCCGAGTCAGCAGAAACCTGTGGTAACCATCTGGGGAGGGAAAGGATTTTACCACGTGTGCGACGAAGGTATTGTGGGGGGGGGGGGTATTGTAACGAATCGCGGAGTTACAATACCTCTTACCTAACTCCAAAACTTTGGTATCCGATAGCGAAGAAGAAACAAAAGCGGAAGATAAAATGCCAATTGACAGCTTAGTGGAAGTGTGGAACACCGCAATAAAAGGTCTTGAGCAAAGAGACTTTATTTCGAAATCAGACATAATGCCGATACATAAAATAAAAGAGAAGTTACTAAATCTAAAACCAAAATACTGAAGCAACTCACTTTAAATGAAATGTTTTGTAAAAATGTTAAAATTAATATTAATTATGTTTATAAATAAAAGAAAACAAGCAAAAAATAAGTTTCAAAAAATTTTAAATTGAATTATGTGTTTATGATGTTAAATTCACTTCTTAACATTGAGATGATCCAAGATCCGGATTTGCGACTTTCAGCTGTACAACATCATCTTCCGGCCATTCAAGAGAAAACAGGGAAGTAACATTTCATCCCCCTGACTGAAGCAATTTCAGGAATGTGAGAATTTCATGTTCTTCTGTTGAGGTTAAGAGGAGGAAAACTTTACCATTCAACCAACCGAAACATCGAAGACCCAGTTTGCGCAGCTAAAGGGGGGAGGGCGGTCCGCCATGGCAGCAATTCGAAAGCAGCGTTAAAATCAGACATGCAGGAAAACAATTTTATAACTAAGAAGAGTAGCACAGCACTAGCTTGGTCGTCGTGAACACAAAAGAATAACGAGATTAATTCAGATATTTCACCTTTTGTCGGTAAATTACCGATATGTAAAAGAAAAACTGGTGGTGGGTGTAAAATTTCGTAATCTATCTGCAGAGAACAATGGCATCGTATGACAAATTACATAAATAGCAAAAAATGCTTTTCTCTCGTGAATTTATTTTTAAGATTTATGTGCCCTATGTAACATGCAAAGAAAGGGGACATATTGCAAGTTTGGCATTGGCAAAAACACAAATGAAATTTGCCCTCATTAAGATCTTGAAGCAGTAAATGAACGGATATTTTGTTTTAAAATAGTTTTTTTTTTGTACAAGAAAGCACAACACGTTTTATTCTGTGAATATCCATAGTTAGCGTCTGTCACGTGTGAACTGAATTGCTACGGTACTGAAGTGAATCAGATATTGGGATGTCGGTTATTGCAAAAATAACCAGTTTTCGGTTATTAATGTTTTTTCACCTCCGGTTTAACCCGGCAGTTACAACTGCTCAAAATAACCGGGGTTCGTTTTTTTTTTTTTTTTTTTTTTTATAAAAAGCACACGCCGTTTGCAGACAAAATTTTTTATTAATATTATTTTTACAGGAAATCGATCCATTGGCCAATATTTATCTGTTCACAAAGACTCTTTCAGTAATATGCGAACCAACAACCGCCTCGAGGAAGCGGTTGCTATTGATTAGCCTAAGCTGATGAAATTCAAAGCTTCATAACTTGGTAAATTTTAGTCTAATCGAGGCTATCTTCCGATGTGTTTTTTTTACCCAGTTATTGGATTTTAAAAAAATAACCGGTTATAACCAAAACAAAAAAAATCAGTTAACCGAAACAAAAAAATCTGTTTTTGGTTTTAACCATCCCTAATCGGATATGTTTGGCGAGATTTCTCAGTTCAACCACATCAAGTTAAAAGAATGACTTAACTCGGTGGTTCCCAATCTGTGGTACGCGCCAGACCAGTTAGTAAAGCGATCTTGGTAATGGCGGAAAACATAAAATTATTCTAAAATTTTCTTAAGTTTGTATGAAAAATAAAAGTGAAAATTGTACAAGTTCGAAAGCCTATTCACGAAACTAGAAAAAGATTAATATCTAGTAATTGTGTAATAGTTAACTCTCATTAAGTTAATGCGAAATTCTTTCGATGTTGTTTTCATTTGTTTTGGCGTTGAACTAATGCTTTTTAAAAAATGGAACAAAATGTTAAGTTAAAAATCAATCCTGCAAATATCAGTCTGATCATTCGAGTCGTTTGACTCTTAATCTGACCCAAGTCTCTGGCGTTATTAATAAAAATAATTTTTGTGCTGGGGGGTTGTATAACAGTAGGGGGTACTCAAAAATAAAACAATTAATCGAGTGAAAATAGGTCGGGAATCTCCCACTTAACTGATAAGATTCTTTGTTGCGATTTATCACGTGCATTCTATCGCTTGGGAAAGATGCACGATCCCCCTAACCAAATTCAACTGGAGAACCTCATCAGTAGAAATAACATTTTTTTTCTCATTCAATTCTTTTTGGATACATTTCCTTTTTCTCCAAAATCGTCTCACGAATGGGATGTGTCCTTATCGTATTTGAAAATATTTATGTTCCTGCCATTTACAAGTTTTGATGAGGCTCACTTTTCATGAAAATCAAACTATGAATTTATCGTAAAATATTTACCCCTTTTGACACAAAATTTGAAAAATATTTCAACCATTTTTGGTATCCACCACCGAAATTTCAGAAGCACATATCATAATTTTTATTTTCTAATTTTTTTTAAGAGATATTATAGCATCACATAGTACCATCATTCACGAAGCATGTGCAAAATTTGAGCTTCAGAGCATATCAAGATCTTGTTTAGTGCAACAAGGGATGCATTAAATAACAGACCCTCAGCTCCACCTCCTAAACAACATTTTTGGCATTAATCATCAATTATTCATCATTGAAAAATTTCCAAACGCACAAAATCTTTGTGACTTCAGTCACAATGAACTAATGTATGCTACCGAGACTAGGGACATACAATAACAAAGCCGATGCTTGAATTTGGATGATAAGTTGGCCTTGGATCTCTAATGAATGAAAACAAGTTAGAATAATATCAATTTCTTACTTATCTGGAAGATCAACATTATTCTAACTTATTTTCAATCATTACAGACTTTAGTTTTACAAATTTTATTTAATCTTGAACATTGTGGTTGGAATTGACAGTTTTAAATGATGTTTTCAAAAATGTTTTTGGTTTAAAGCATCAATATGAAACATATATACTTTGAAAACTTAAGGTAACCATAGAGCAGATATTAAACAGTTTTGTAGAAATTTTTCACGTGTTAATAAAAACCAATTATTAATCCAACCAACCCACAAATTAGTTTTTTTTAAAAATTGTGTTACGATTTTATTTGTGTTCCATATTGAAATTTTATACTGTTACGAATCTGTAAAGTTGTTTCCCTGACATGCTAATCTTAGAGACTTGGCGACAAAAATAATCTTCTAGAAAAATCCTGAATTGTGGTCCTGTCTCTACTGGGAGCCAGTAACTTCATGAACCTTCTAGAGATTACGTCACTTCCTGTTGCAAAGGCATAAAAGCAAGCTCTCAAACCAAGAGTGAATCGGTTAGACTTTGATCAGCAAGCTAGCTGGCGAACCGAGGGACATTCGAGTGCTATTGAAAGTGCTGTAACCGAGATTTATTGGCGATTTCTGCTGATTATTTATACAAGTGCTGTTCAGTTTTGTTAGTGTTTTACTGAAATCTTCGTAAAATAAAGAGTCGTTTATGTTTTTATTATCCTGCTTGTTGGACAGCATTCATGTATACCCACAAGACAATCTTTGTATACCCACAAGACAATCTTTGTAACAATTCGTTGTTTTAAAATGTCACAACCACAGAAGGTGTAAGAAATATCCAAAAAAAGAGACATACAATTTTTTTAGTGCACCCTTTACTTTGATAATATATAGCCAAATAAGTTAACCATAGATCTAAGTATATATATATATATATAATATATGTGTATTAATATAAATCAGAATCTCCGTAATATAATTAAACATACTAGGCCTTTGTATATGTATTTGATCACATTTGGAAGAATATTCTAAGAGCTATGTACAGGGATCTCCTTGGTTCAAGGTTTGTGCGGGGAGAACTTCGGATTGCTCGGACCGTGCGTGAAGGTCCGCAGCTCGTAAGGTCTCTGGCCGTGAACCGTGGCTGCGTCCAGGTCACTTTTGCGGAAGATGATCAGCCGGATGTCGGTGTGCAGATAGATGCGGCCAGACTTTGAACTTATAAACCTAAAGAGGCAAGAAAAATATGCATACTGTGATATTTGTAACAAAAAATATATATATTTCTAAAGGTAATAATGATAAACAAAATAGAGTGGCAATGCAATATTTGTCTTAAAGAAACGTTGCCCAGCAACAGAGAAGAAAAAAAATGCTAGTTTTTAAAATTGAATTCAATTTCAAGAAAATGTAATGCAAGTGATGTTGTACATCTATAATAGAAAAAGCCAGAAAAATCGGTGACGATCACGTGTTTAGGCTTGCATACGTGCCAAAGAGATTCAGACCAGACAGTCTGTCTGCAAATTAGCCTACACACAGGATACTGTTCTGATTCTGTGATGATTTAATATCAAATAAGAGTTTCACCAGAATTAATTTATATTTTTAATGTAATTCTTTCAGCATTCTTTTTGTTTGCTTCTTTTCTCTGTGCCTTGGGAAACAATCTTTTTACTAAATTATAGGATCTTCAAAGCATCCAATGGACATTGCCATTTGACAGTTTTTTTAGCCGAGTTAAGCAGTTTCTCTTCGTTTTTTTTATTTTACGTTGCTTTATCGACTCGGAACTCCGTTAATATTAAATAGAAGTTATACTGGAAATAATTTATTTTTCCACTTATTGGAGACTACTTTGGTCATTTACTTTCTTTTTTTTATTTAATTCATCCACACAGAACTCTGTAAGAAGAATTATGTTACCAGTTGCAAGTTAGTATAAATTGTTTCATCAGTTCTGTTTTTCGTGCTTTTTGGCATAAATCTTCTAGTAGTTTTAGAAAAAGATCCGTCTTTGCGGAAAAACTATAAAATAGAGTAGTTTTTTTTTTTATAAAGAAGACTATTAAGACTATTTATAAAGAAGACTATTTTTATGCTTCTTGCAATACATACATGCACCTAAAATTACATAAAGCTTTCAGTCTCAACAGAAATATCGATAGAAAACAAGGTTGTTTGGCTTGGTATATTATACTCTCCGAACTAGTACTAGCATGTTCTAACTTTAACACAATCACTTTACAGCAAAACCTGTACTTTATTGGAATGATTTTGTCATAGATAATCTTACTTTAATGGACTTACTATATCTGAATGAAGAGAAAATTTAAATTTTTCAGCATTGTCAGGAAGAAATCTTTCCATTTGGTGTCATACATCTTACTAGCTGCAGAAAATGAATGCTCACTATATACTGTGTTTGCAGGCGCTGAAAGATATTTTCTTGCTAAATTTGCAAATCTCAGAAATTTTTCATATTTTTTGCCACCAGTGAAAGTGGGCACTCCATCCTAGTTATCAGTAGTCTTTTTCTCCAATCAAAATAGGAATTTACTTCTAATAATTTTGATTTATACACAGAATTTTTCTCCTGTGCCTTGTCGCTGTCATGTTCTACAATGACGACTCTTTTATTTCTGTGAGGTGACCCCAAAACGAAGAGGGTTTCTCATTTCTTGTTATTGGAATTAAGTATTGAAAATATTACAAAATCATATTTTTTTTTTCTATTTATGTGGGTATGATCATTCTTTATTATGTTATACACTATTATGATTTCCTTATAATGAGAAGTTCGTTGTAACAACAAATTCTCGTTATAATGGACTTTTACTGTATGTTGTGCCACTTTTTTCATAAAAATGAGGAAATTTCTTCATTTCCAACACCACAATCCCTGGCCAGCGATTCTCAAGAACAATAGTGGAATATGCAAAAACTGAAAAGATCAGATGGTGTTTATTAACACACCTTTAAGATTAAAATTTTTAGATGCCCATTGGATACAACATCCCTGCTTGCGTCTGTTTATCTTGATAATGACTCTCTTGCGTCCCTCTGGCCCGGGACCTTTTATTAAGAGAAACGGGATGAGGGAAAGAACAAAAGATTAATACGCCAGTGGACGGCTCGTCCATTAGGGCTGCAGTACCCCCTGAAATTATTTTAAAAGCTTGTATTTTCGTTTTTATCCTAATTGGCTAACTTTTCCCACTTTAAGAGTTAAATAATCAACGAAAATGGCAAAAAAAATAATAAAAAAAAGAAAAGGAAGATGGAAAATCAATCAAGAATTAAGGGAGAGACAGACCAGAGCTGCATAGTTTTGCTGCTCCTAAGGATCAAAATTCGCTCACTGAGCAATGTGGAGAGCTCTCGGAAGAAAAAAGCAACCCTTTCCCCCTATGAAAATAGACGTCCTTGAGCTGCATTTTCCACAGCTCTCGAATGGGCTGACTTCCTCATTTGCCTTTTTTTCTCCCTAGTCCAGTCCTTAAGTAGTTTTTAAAATCAAATTCTGGAGGAATTGTAATTTTTTTGCTCCTTTGTGTTTTTTGGGGTGTTGATTATCTGAAGTTTGCCACCAAAAATTTGTTAGAATTTTAATTATAGCCCAAAAACATGAAAAAAAAATCCTAGTTTTTTTGCTTATAACTCAAAAGCTATCAATTTTTAGTATATCATCATTACATTCCAAAATAACCAGCACAAAATTTCCCAATCTTAAGTCTATACAACTTTTGCAGCATTGCTTGTTTCTGAGCTGACGAGCCACCACTGATTGAGGGTTACAGCATGGTAAGAGCGAGGGTTGCAAATAAATAAGTAAATATCAAGTTCCTTACCTCAAATGTAAGAGATACCTCAACCACTTTTGTGCGTCTGGGTCACTCTCGGATGCATCCGAGGGCATGTAGAGTGTTCGTTGGCGAAGAAAGGTTTGGCAATTGATTGGCATATCACTCAGGTCATACCGAACAACAAACATTTTAACCACAGTTTCATGGGGATTGAAAAGTGTCTGAAATTTCACAAAGAGTCAACTGTTATTTAGACATTACACAAACATATAAATGAACAAAGAAAGCAGAACCCCACAAACTGAATTTAATGTTAGATAACGGACCATATAATGTTGCTAAATCTTGCAGAATTGCAACATGCTCAGAAATCTTAATACGTTTTTATTGAATGATATAGGAATATAAGTCAATGAATTCTCCAAGCAAGAATGCTAGAGAAATGTTTAGCTCTGCAAAAAAACTAAACAAAATTTGTTCTATGTGCATTCATTTTGTTCCTAGAAAAGTATTTTCCCCCAAAAGATTTCTCAGAAAATGTTCAAGAAAAGATTAAATGGTTAACTTCTGAGGTTGTCAAAAATGAAATATTGCAGTCTTGAAACTGGATAAGATCCAAAAATGCAAAACTGTCCTCTGTTTTCATACAGAAAATTACTTTTTTTAAATGCAAGATCATCAAATCAACATTAACACAAGTGACGATATAGATACCCTGAACACCAGTTTAGGGAGGCGTCACAGAGTCACGGCATTATTTCTCCCCCACAAAGAAGACAAGGGAGGCAAAAAAAATGGCGGGGAAAGAAAACTATACCCTAGGTACCATTTACTCTTTTATATTATTGCTTAGCACTGCTGCAAGTATTAATTAAATCACGACAAGAAATTTAAGAATCAGTCAAATCAAGTTCAGTTTCAAACTCACATCTGAAGTTGAGTCGCATAACACTGAAGTGCCGAAAGTCATGGGATAACCTCATGACATCATGTCGGGCCTCTTTTTTGCCTGGTGAAGTGAAGCAACTGGACGAGGCATTAACTCAACAAGTAGTCGGAAGTCCCCTGAAAAAATATTCGGCCATGCTGCCTCTACAGCCGTTCATAATTGTGAACATGTTGTCTGTGCACGAACTGACCTTTTGATTATGCCCCATATATGTTTGATGGGATTAACATCTGGCAAACTAGGTGGCCAAATCATTTGCTAGAATGTTCCGCAAACCAATGGCAAACAATTTTGACCCGGTGACATGGCGCACTGTCATCCTGGTACATTTGAATGATGTTTGGGTACACGAATGGCTACAACTGGTTTCCAAGCAGCTGAACACAACCATTTCCAGTCAATGATTAGTTCAGTTTGACCAGCGGACCCAGTTCATGCCATGCCAAAACATTACGGAGCCACCACCAGCTTGCACGGTTGCCTTGTTGAGAAATTGGCATCATGAGGTCTGCACCTCACTTGAACCTTACCATCAACGCCAAATTTCACTGCACTGTCCTCACATACACATCTGTCGTACGTCCCATATTCATCGTTGTTGTTATTTGATGCAGTGTTGTTTGTCTATTAACACCGACTACTCTACGTAAAGGTTGCTGGTCTCGGTCATTAAATAGATGCAGTTGGCCACCGAACTGACCATGGTGGGAAGCAATGCCTGAAATCATACAGGGTGTTCCGAAATTCGTCCAACAAACTTCTGTGGGTGATCGTACATCAAGATAAACAACTTTTGCAATGAGACATGGGGTCACAAACGCAAAGGGCGACCGCTACTGGGGTCTCGTTCCGACACCAATAGTCCCTTTTCTCGTTTTGACAACTTGTTCCAATTATTCATGACAGAGACTAAGATTGTGTTCTCCAAATGTCCGCACCTGCCAATCACATGCACCTTCAGGTATTGCCTATGCTGATGTCAAAAGTAGGAGGTGTCGCATTATTGTTACTCGACTGAATAAATCAAGTTTTTAAAACAAAATTAAAAAACAACAGTCTAAATTTCAAATTCCTTTCCTTGCGATGGCAATATTTTGGGAGGACAGATGGGCCAGACTCCACTCTACAAGGAATTCCTGCACTACGAGTGGTTGGCTTAATATCGCACAACTGTATCTCAATTTTTTCGGAAAATAATGTACTGTATATACTTGGAAAACAAAGAGTTCCATAATATTTAACAATTGTAACTGCACTTCTTTTATTATAATTTAATTATGAACATAAGTAGGGTTACAAATTGTTTGATATTACATAACTTTTCATTTTTTAAATACATATAGCACATAAACTGAAAATAAGCTACAATATGATGATTAATATTATTCAAGTCATGTTTTGAATATATCAAAGAAAGATGTCAGAATGTTTTGTAATATTCTAAGAGTCATTAAATTCTTTTTCATTTTTTTTCATATTGGATTACACAATGTTAAAACTTACCACTTGAACAGTTCCTTTCTTCGGTATGTGATAGTCTTTACTTCTTAAATTTATATGCCCCTGAAAAGAAAAACTGTCATTACTAACTTTGCAGTCATTGTTAGAACTAGTAATTGAGTGTATTAATTGTTTTTGACAATTAGTTCATACGCTTATTTTATTACTTCATTACTATACATTTACTTGTTCATACGTTTATTTTATTCAATCCAAAATCTTCTTTCCTTTATCTTACTACGAACTAAATTTGAATAAAGATACTCTGATAAAATCATCGTTTAATAAATTAATCCAAGCAGGTTACGTAATTCAAACAATCTCTCCAGAAAATTAAAATCCCTTTTTTTTCATATCCACATGCTAACTTAATAGCATAAGACGTTGTACAATATTCTCACGAGTTCTTTTTTATAAAAAGTCCTCCTAGTCTTATTTCTACACAAGCAGTGGCGGTGATTGGGAGGAAAAAGTGAAGGGGCAAAATTTTTTCAAGACATCTAGAAGACCGGGAGTATAGGGGGTAGACAACAAAATTTTAAAATGTATTTAAAAAATTAACTAGTTTTTCCCGAACACTATTGCTCTTTTGAAATTCCTAGTTTTAGGCAGCAAAAAAATTAAATAAAAATTTAATTTTCCCCTAAAAAAGTAGGGGGACAACAGCCCCCCCCCTCACCGACTCGTCGCCACTGGACACAAGAATGCGACTTCTAATGTATGGCCAGAAGTAAGAGTGCCTATGTGTTATACCATTCTTGATTGACACAAAACATTTCTAAAAGGATCAAAGTGCCTCTTCTATTGACGATTTGATGCTGCTGGTTTTTGTTCTGCTATTTCAACATTTTCCAGTAATAACGTTGGAAGCTATTTGAAAATGGATAAACCCATTTCTAAATGATCAGTCAAATGATGTCCCCCCCCCCCCCCTCTCTGATCTTCACAAATTTTTTTTTTTAATTTTTATTTATGTCCAAAATAATTTTCACACAAATAAATGTGTTTAATATTTTCAGACTAGACAGAGTGACAATGAATAAAATAACTAAGAATTATATAACATGTTCACTGAACACGATTGGGAACATGCATATTCAAAACGTTTTCGTAAATGTGATGTTTCATTGTTTAGCTTCATAGTATGGTGAAGGAAACCGAGTAGGTGTTTTGGAAAAGTACTCTATTGACAAATGTAGTATCAAAGAATTTAATCAGTTTAAAGTATTAATGAGATTTCTATAATCAGCATAATTAATAATGATCATATAAAATTATACAATTAAACTCACTATTATAAAGAACTTATCTTTAAAGAACAGATGTCAAAACTGTATAGTATTGTATGCTTTGATTTTGCATTTAACTATTTAAATGAACATGCACAGTAAGCTTTTTTATCTTAACAAAAATTGAATTTTCTGTAGTTCTCAAAATTCGAATTATTTATCTCTTGAAATATTTTTATACTTTGTATGATTGTCTGATATATATATTAGAGGAAATTATGGATACTTGACCCTAGTTTTATATTTTCTTATAGTTCTCGAATATTTTGATCATTATTATATAACATAAGAGGATTTGTTTTTAAGAATGAGAAATGCATATAGGCCAAATTGATATCTCATTAAATCATCATAATAATTTCATGAAATCACCTAGGGTCAAGTATCTCTAAGGTTAGGGATACTTGACCCTACTGGTTAATTAGTAGAGAAATAACACTACATGCAGTAGAAGGTAAATTATTGAGTAAAGATTTAAGTTGACTTTTAAACACCGCACAGATCTGATACATCCCTACAATTCTAGTATGAAGTTCACATACCAAACTTTAATTAACCCACACAGTGCCAAACCCGAAATATCTCGCGAACTTTTTTACGTCTCAAGTGGCATTCTACGAAATAACTCGCAAACTTTTCTGCATCTCTAGCGGCAAGCCCGGTTATTCTCGGGCTATTGGAATTTCCTTTCCCCCAGGACCACATACATACTAGTAATTGGAGGGTTGGCCTTGCCATTGTGAACCGTCCATTGTGTTTGTCACCCCGCAGTTGGAAGAAGAGGGGTTGTAAGTTTCTGTTTGGGCTTTCTGACTTTTGTGCAAGACGGATACGTTTCCCTTACGCAGCTCATCGGAATTTTCTGCTAATTCGTGAGGATGGGTACTGTATTTTTTCAACAGCTATGGCACTGTTTATAAAGTATAAAATGTAGAATGACCGAATAGTTATTTTCGAGAATCCGCTACAGAAATACGGATATAAAAATAAAAAACTGCCTTCCGCTGACAAAATATATTTCCAGTTTCCTAGATTATTACCCGTTTTTATTTATAAAGCAGGTTTTAGAACTTCTTATCATGACGGAATTCTACTTATAGAATTTCACAGAATTATTAGTTGCGTTCCCGTTAAAGCCATACCATGTTTTTAACAACGAGAAACTGCGTCTCTCATACTTTTAACATTGCGTTATAATTAAGATTTAAATCAGAAAAAATTAGAAATTAAAATAGTTATATATATATAATAAATCCACGTTATAACTTTTATGAAGTTGTGGAAGTAGCAGAGATTAACAAAACGAGTGTCAGTTTAATAAAATGATTCTGTAACCCAAAAATAATAGAAGATACAATTTCCAAACAAAGGTTTTGTAGCCTTCCGATGATTAATTTGGTTTATTCAAACTAACGTAGCGCAAGAAAATATATTTTATTGGTACTTATCTCGCGACAAAAGATGGTAAAGGTGTCAAATTATAGCAGAAAAGCTAACAGTTATTGTATGACCTAAATAAAAATTATTTCAAGGGAATTAATGTATAAATACGTAGTAAAATTAAGATAAAATATGTTATAAAACATGCGATAACTGCTTTTATAGCATTCTGATTTTCAATACATCCATTAGATAGTGAAATCATAACTGGAACAAAATTCAAAAATTAATCTTATTTTTACATATACTAGGATTCGCGCACTCTTATCTTTACAAACCTAATTAGAAAAATTCTTTTTTAAATTAGTTTTCAACGTAGGCGTTGACACTTATCAAATTTTGGAATTGAAGATTTTAAAGTTTATTACTAAATTAATACAATCTTTATAAACTTTAAGAAAATACTTCTAACTTTTTTTAAAGTTTCTTTTCCACTCTGAAATCCAAAATAAATGTATTGAAGATTGCTTAAATCGCTTGATGAATATTCCGAATTCTATTTCAAAGAAAATTAGGGAGGCTAAAAAAATCTGAATATATAAGAATACCCAGAATACCGAATGTGTGGTGGTAATACCGAGAAATCAAGGTTGAGAAAGAGCACTTGAAGTCGACCGCATCTAAAGTTTTCTCAGAAGGGGTAGAACACAGCACATGCAATAGCAGAAAGGAGAAAGTCTTTAAACAATTTTTTTTTTTCATTTTCTGTGTGTTGTTCTGATTTCAAAGCAGAGCCTTAGTTTGTGACAGACAAATAATCTCCTCTCTTTTAGCGTTTTCCGTCTTCAAATCAAATGTATAGAGCGGATGACAACATGGGTGTTTAATAAAATCCGTTGGTTTACCGCTTAAATGGAAAAGGCAGTAAGTGAACATTGTCATTTTCACTGCTGTGAACGACATATTGGGAAAAATAGAAATGTGAGATTGAAATATCACTGTTGCTGATTAATTAGAAAAATATCTTGCTTCAAAATCCATCAAACTATCCATCTCGATTTTTTTTTTATTTATTATTTCGCCACATTTGGCAGAAAATGAAGTTTGAATGCTCTTATTTCCATAAAATCATTTTTTGAAAGCTTTCGAGACTAATTTTATCTGATGAGATAGAAGTAGGGTTCTATGATACAAATGAAGAGCAAATAACCAAATATTTCAACAACAAATCGTGCAGTTCACAGTTTTATCTATTATAAAACTTTATTTTTATTATTATTCTTTTGAGCCATTTTTTTATTTATTCATTTATTGAATGCCACTTAATATGAAATGAAAGAAATGAAAATGTCTTATTAACAAGTTATAGCTTATCAAATTTTTTCTTCGAATTCTTTTAGTTACGTATACATTAAAAAATGCAACAGTAAATTTATTTCTTAAATTTTTTACATCAGCAGAACATTCAGAGGGATTTATAAAGCATTCCCCTCCCCCTCGCCTACTACGCCCTTGGTATCGTGCTTAGTACATGAATATCATACAAAATTTTGAGGCTTATACAAATCAATGGGTCGAGTGCAACGCCGGGCCTTGAAATGGTAGTTATGCATAAAATAATATAGCGAATCCACTATAGTTAAAAATATTTATTTCTGACATTTATTTAATACATTTATGCTGTAATTTGGATGTTGATACAACCTGAGATTTTAATAAAAAATTTTACTTGAAACCAGTCATTGTAATTCGATGTTGGGCACATTATTTCTTTTTAAGACATTTTCAATTATAGCACACTTGTGTTTGGCGCAATATATCCCATGAGGATTCAGCGCCAATAAACTCTAGCCGACCAACCTTATTTCTGGCTAATATAAAAATATGTCTATATTCTTTTCAAACATCCAAAGTGAAAATAAAATTTTTATTTAAATTCGTCAATGAAACTTTTAAAATTATTGTAGCTATTAAAGAAATTGTTTTAACAAAGATTTAAAGACATGTCAGAAAAAAATGTGATAAACAATAGAGGTTTTAGAGTAAAGGAAAATATAAATGCAAGTTTCCAAACGCGTTAAATTAACTCAAATACATTGAATGTAATAATGTGATGCTAACTAGAGAACAGAATTAAAAGATTATTTTACAACGATAACTTTGAGTGCATGGACGTTTAGTATATTTCTTTGAAACATGCAAATATGAAAAATGTTGTTAATATAATTCTGCAATGAGCTAAGATACTTATATATCGTAAATTAATGCCAAAATTTAATGATGTTGAAAATAGTATCTAACACAAATTCCAAAAACAAAAAGAGGACGTGTTAATATAACTGAATGCAATACTGATACAAAATACTTTGTGAAATTAGTAGTTAATGCAATATTATATAATCAGACTTCTAATGAATGGCAAACTAATGAAACTATTATCATAATTGTATGTACAAGGCAACGAAGTTGTACACTTTGACTCTAAATAAGCAAATATAATATAAAAATATGGTACATAAAGACACTATTACTGCACTGATTATTTTAGATGATACACAAAGAATTATTTCATGACAGTCATTTTGAGTTACTTGATCCATTAGTACATTTTCTTGAAATATGTAAGTAAAATAGATTTCCGATATGAACAAGGATATTGCAACACAATCTATTGAATTAATTATTCAATAAATAATTTTAAAAATTATGCGAACGCAAAAAATTTGTGCATTTTATTATTATATGCAGTATTTTTCGAAGCATTGCGAAACTTCAAAGAAAAACTGCCTGCTTTTCACAATCTATCCAACCCGTTTTTCTGTCCCTTAAAGCGAAGCCCTCAGTAGTATAAATCACTGTCAAATCTCTCCTTTGATATCACTGAACCCTCTAACCGCAGACAGGGGAGGGAATGTCCATTGTTAAAAGTTGCTGCCGCTTGCTAGTACAACCGAGTTTTCGAAGCTGGCGTTTCTCAAACGTTTCAAAATTTCCATAGAGCCGCTGGGTGGGCTAATACAGCTCAATGCGTTTTTAAGTTAGGCTTGTAGTCTATCTGTCCAAGCATTTGTGAACAAGATAATCCCAAAAATGGCAATGCATTAAGGCCCAAAGCAATAAAATTTGTCAAAATCTCAAGATTGAATTTTTTGAAAATTACTATTTTTTTTTTCTATGTATATGCAGGAAGTGAAAATATTGCACAATATCTTTGTGTTACTAGGGAACTGCAAAACTGAATTTTGAAATATTTCCAATGCATTTAACTTTACAACTAAAAGCACATTAAAATTTACATGCAAGGCAGAGCAAAATCCATGCATATAAATGCTGACATCTAAATAAACAAAAGTTCATTAAATGATTATAAACTATTTGATTGTGCCAGAAGTGTTGAGACTCAAATATCACAATACTCATTTATTAACTTGAACTAAATTTAATCACGAAGAATTAGTTTAGAGATATAATCTTTTCTTTGAAACATTTTCATTTTGTTATATTATTAAAAAAGAATCAAACGAAATGAGAAAATCTAACAATCTTGCACAAAATAGATCACGTTTTCATATTATGTATTTAAAATCAGTAGTTAATACAAATTTTCACAAATCAATATACAATATTATTTGCAAAATTTTATTATTTAGTTTCATCTCAATACGAAAATAATCCAAATCAATATCAAGACGGTCTTCTCATTTTTGCTCATGCCATTTTGGTTTTAATTTTGCAAACAAAGTTCTTTATTCATCTCACTAATGAGGAAGATAAAAGTTCTCAAAAAATCTAACCTGAAATAAATACATTAATGAACAATCCTATTTTAGTCATTTTGTTTTTTCCTATTTTACTTTTGTAGTTTAATCATTTGACTTTTAAAAATTCATATTAATTGTTAGCTAATTATATATGCTACATTGTGATCCAATTTGAAAAGAAAGCAAACTAATAATTTTGAAATCATTTTTACTTATAATTTAAGTAAGAAATAATTCCGAGACAAAGTCAATTTGCATTCTTTCTCCGAGTTCCTAAATCAGCATGAGCAAATTCAAACTACTACACATTAACACCCAAATTAATTTAACCCTTTCTAAGGCCGTGTGAATATATTTCCCACCAAATTCACCAATTTTAAAATACTTCTTTTAAGGCTGGCGTAAGTTCTCGCCAAATTTTTCGATGAAAGAAAACCCTGGATGAGTGTCTTGACTTGGTAAATAATTATTAATTGACAAAAAATAATGTCTTCCAATTAGCTCAATTAATTTCTTTTCTTAAATTAATCTCAATCCTAAAGTTGTTTTATTATACCACTAACTGGGAAAAAATGGCCTTATAAAGGGTTAAAGCATGGATTTCAATAAATTTCTATTAAATCTTGTTTCAAATATCAAGATAAAGGCAATTGAGAAGTAAAATTAAATTGCAAAAAAACTGGGGGGAGGGTTCTGTTTATTATTTTTTTTAGAAAAAATATTTTAAAAAGTTAAACTTTATAACATAAATATTAAACATCTTAAAGCTATAGTAAAATATTTAAAAATAAAGATTACTTTCTAATTCCTTGTATAACCTCAATACTGAATCAAAGGGGGGAAAAAAAAATCAAAATGACGACATTTTGATATCAAAATCTGGCTAACTAGGAATATATGTGCCGGTTGAAACTTTTTTGGAGTTAGGAAATACCTATTGCTTTGGAGTGAGAATTATTTGCACTTTAATTTGAACCAAATTAACTTAGAAAAAAATAATATGCACTCACAACAAATATATTGCACGAAAAAGAAAATTATATATATTTTTCTATAATTAAATTTATTCAGCATATTTTCTATAAACAATTTTATTCAGCAGATTTTCTACCTTTTGCTATAATCAAATTTATTCAGCAGGAAAAAAAACATTTGAACAAATATGATAAACTCAAGAAAAAATATTATCACTTGCATAAATTACTTTCCACTATAAAATGGATGCTTTCACTTTGAGTATTTAAATGCAACAAAGTTTCTGCAGTTGACATCATTGCATTGGTTGGGATGTTGCCATGCACCGATAGGGGACGGGATGCTGAATGATGAAATGAAACATGAAAAAAGTGGGTAGGTAATGATTTATTTTACTGTGATAAGAAATCAATAAAGTGGAATCAATCTAATAAAATGAACACGTAGAATAAAAAAGACACAAGGCCAATCCTTTTTGGGCTAGTCATATTTTATAGTTGATTTTACTTTCTTAATTTTATCATTTTCTTCTTTTACAGAATCATAAAATTGGGCGCAAGTCATTTTAAAATTATAATGACAAATAAAAATTGCTTCAACTGTCTCCACTGACTGAGTTTAGGAAGAAAACAGGGCAAATATTAATACGAACCTTATTTTCATTTTTTGAAATAAACTTTTTTATAATATCTATATTTTTGTTTTACTTATTTGAGTTTGCAATCTGTCCAATTAAAAATTTTTTATACTACAAGGTGCGTTCGAAAAGTTTGGTGAATGGTCCCATAGTAGAATAACCGCGCTGGTTCGGATGCTGCCCTCATGCAGACGCATTGAGAGAGATGGCAACTAGTGCCCCCTAGCGTCCAAATCACGATAGTTAAGTGGAAGTGCGCACTATGACCAATTTAACGAGTCAGTGTGAGAAGGCGTGTTGCTGCGAAATGGAGCAACGCGTGAACATCAAGTTTTGCTTCAAATTAGGCAGAACGGCGACGGAGACACAAGAAATGTTGGTGAAAGTGGACGCAGTGAGTAAAAAGTGTGTTTTTGAGTGGTTTAAACGCTTTTGAGACGGAAAGGAAGATGTCGAAGATGAGCCGCGTTCCGGTCGACCGCCAACAAGAACAACTCCAGATAACATCAAACGAGTGCGACGGATGCTTGCGGATGATCGACGGCTGTCTTTGAGATTGATAGCAGAAGAATTGAAGATAAGCCTAGACAGTGTGAGCAACATTATTCACGAACATTTGCAAAAGCGTAAGAAAAAGGTTTACGCTTTTCCGACATTACTCGGATCCAGCAACGTATGACAACGGTGCTTCGAGCGATACCGAAAGAAGAGTTTGCTGACGGTTTCCAGCAGCTGTACAACCGATGTCAAAAGTGTATTGTAGCTAATGGTGATTACTTTGAATGCTAGCAAAGGTATTTTGATTGTGTACATTGTTTCCTTTATTTTATGAGATCATTCACCGAACTTTTCGAACACACCTGGTATGTCATAAAAATTTGATTTTGAGTGCTAAGTATTCAATTTATAGTTCCAGGTACCAAGTGCATACTATCTAAACTAAAATGCAATTATATATTTCCTATTGCTTTTGTAGGCAAAGCAAAAAAGGAAGAATGAAATGCATTCAATTCAGCCACAAAAGTGAAATGTAACTGTTCAATATATAGGACGCTGACCGCTAACAGGTTAATTTAAATTAGTCAAGCAAATACAGATTTTTAAATAAAAATGTGGTTACACATTTGGAAACATACATCAAAACAAGTTTTTATTTGTTCTAAAACATTAATAGAATTACAGAAATAAATAACATTAGGTTATCTGGCATGCAAATTGTATAGGATATTATGGTTGCTTTGTATTTATAAGCTGTATGTTGGCAACCGTATTTTTGTGAATGCACAAACTGCATTCAATATTATATTCTATTTCTTATAAATCTGACATTTTCTTTTTATTATTTTTTTTTCTGTGATCAGGAATGTCTGAGATGCTACAATACTAGTTTCTTGTTTTACTATTTAGAGCTAGATTCAGTCAGAATATCATGAAATATTTTTCTGTAACTGTTGTACACAGGGTTCGTACACATTTCCTTAAAAGAAAATTAAGGACTAAAAAAACCAAAAAATAAGGACCTCTAAATTGAATAAACTTAACGAATTGTCACACGCATTTTCAAATAAAATCTCATTTTTGCAAATTCCACCTATTAGATGATAAATTATAATATAAAACATAGAAGATACATTACAAATTTAACACAACAAAACTCCTAAAAATATGAGTTAATAAATTGATAAAAAAAACCCCATGAAACTGGTAATCAAATTAAATATCTTTTAATTCCAAATGTTTTTCATTCAATTTTACATCCAAGGTATTTATTTTAATTTCTTTTTCAGAAATTGTTTTTCTTAGTTCATGCGATTGAATAAATAAATTTATGTCCTTTGACTTTTCAGCCTCATTAGTTAAATCATTTGCCTTCTCATTTATTTGGTGCATGTCCATTTGGAGGAACATTTTCTTTTGTTTTAAAAAATCTATTTCTTCCTCTAGAGCTTTTCGTTTCAGTCTTTTCTTTGGATCTTTCACTTTCTAAATACTGCATGTATTTTGCGCTGAGGTGGCAGCCGTCCTCATTTCTTTAGTAATTTTTAAGTCATAAATAGCCCCAGACAGCTTAATAAATGCATGATTTACACGCTGGAAAATATATGAAGCAACTTTTAAATTTTCTATTTCCAGGCCTTGTTCACCGAAAAACCTCATTGTCCATGTGACAGTATTAATACCATTTTGATAATCTTCCAAACTTTTTCATAATGATTATTGCTAAAATAAGTTTGTAAAAAATTATCAAGGGAATCACTCTTTGGATTGAAAAAAGTAAATTCAAATGAATTTGGCTTTACAATATTTAACAGGAAATCTGCATAGAGTAACAAAATTTCGTCGCAATCTTTTCCCAAAATACGTTTATTTTGCGACAATACAATCAATACCTTTTTTCATTTTTTCCTGTGCTTTTTCAGGATATCCAGCCATTACTCATGGATCAATGCAAATCGCAGGTCTTACTAGTGCGTAATTCACAGGACATTTCTTCATGAAATGTTTTATCATTGTTATGATGTTTTTCCGACTATCCTGTCTGAGTGCAAAAACATCCTTGTCTGCTAATTCCTTATTTTTTATCTTTTCTTTTATTAGTTGCTCTGCAGCAAATCCTAAATACACTTAACTTTTATCATTATACAAGTTTGGGTCACTGAAGTTGAATTTGCATAAAGTCTCAGGTTTCTCAATTCTTTCATTCTCTGGTTTCAAAATTTTGAAATGTTGAATGCCATCATTAACAAGTTGTTAAGAGCATCACTGGCAAAAAATGGAAGTAAAAGTTTATCTCTTTGATACTGTTCTAAAAATGGTAACAGCACTTTTGACAATCATTCCTATGGAGCCATGGACCAATAAAGGCCATCTGTAACTCCTCCCTTATTTCCCAAAGTGTATGCGATGGATATGGATTCGTAGAACGCGAGCGCCACGTCAACCGAGATTAGAGCCGCCGAGAAGGAGGAATTAGAAAAACGATAATCGGTGAAATTTTAAATTTTTTAATAATGGCAGAGTAAAAAGTAAGGACTTTCAAGGACTTTTTAAAAATGGGGCATAAAAATAAGGATTTGTAAGGACTTTTAAGGACTAAATGTAAAAGTAAGGACTTTTAAGGACGCGTACGAACCCTGTGTACAAAATATATGATATTTTTATTAATAGTTGCCAGTTGAGGTTTCTTTCTTGAGTAGGAATTTCATTTATTGAGCTGATTCTGAGAATTTTTTTACATCAGAATTCCAACATTCTGGAATTCTGATTCTGGCATTCAAATGGTTATGAAACAGTTTACAAAAAAAAGGAATTATAAAAATGAACTTGCTCTATAAGAATATTTACTAATCTATAAGAATATTTACTTTTAGTTTATGAAAACAAAACATGCTATACATATAAAAAATAATAATAACATGATTTTTCTTATCAGCATAATAAAGTGGTAACATACATAACTATAGCAATTTTTGAAATTTGTACTATCCTTTTGTTTTTAGTGACCAGCTGACCAAAACAAACACTGCAAATTGGTTGTATTGTTCAGCAACGGATTCCGAGACTAGCACTTTTGGATGATTTTACACCGGAAAGGGGCGTGAGGCAATGAGTCATATGAGCGCATTTCCGGAGTTCTTTGTTAGATTACGCTCAGTAAAATGTAAACATCACCCTTCCATTCTTCACTTTCCCCCTATTTTGATGAAAATAACTCCACTTGGAGCATGCGCAAAAGCGGGAAGGGTTTCCGAATCCGTTGCCAAACAATACAAAAACAATACCAAATTGCTAGTCTATTCACTGAATAATTTGATAAGATTTCTCCCATTTTTAATTCAAAGCACTCATAAAAAAAAAAAAAGACTCTGTTATGCAGGCAAGTTAATGACCAAATTGTATGAAAAGGAAGATGACATAACATGAAAAAAAATTTAAATAATATTTAAACTAAATATTTACTAAAATTAATTAATTTTGATTAATTAATTTACTAATAATAATTTTTCCTGAATATTAAAACTTTTTAAAAAAATATTTTGGCAATTTTTGCACTGTGACACACTACCATCAAATTATATGAAAAAGTAAGAAATTTACTTTTATATATTGCTTTGCACTTATTATTAAAAAATTGCTGCAATTAAATTATTAATTTAACAAATTCCTGCAATGTAGACAAAATGTGAAAATGAAGTGACAAATGTATTCAGTTCCAAACTTCTATGTCATCTCAAAATTTTAAGAAATAGGACATATATCCTATTCTAAATATAATTACTTCACTTTTATATTATTAAATAGTTTATAAGTATATACATTAGTCAAAAGCTAAATAATATTGATTTTTTATGTCTACTACATATTACTAACTACTTTTCTATCTACTAAAACAAATTATATTTTTTTATGTATTTATTTGTACACCTATTTTTTTCAAACAGATCATACAAAACAGGCATTTGTTATATATATATGCACTTTTGCACATGTAAAACAATTTGGACTTTCTTCTTAAACTGCAAGACTAATACATAAGAAATTAACAGTAATTACAGACATAACTGACAATCATTTTACATTAAATATACTTACTTAATTTTAAGAAAACATTGAAACAGTTAATGTAACATACAAGTTAATAAAATAAATCAGATTTTGCAATGAAACTACTGCTACTTACACCCTTCCATTAAAACCAAATCAAAGAGACAAAAATTTTCATAGAACAATTTAAATAATTCTAAGAAACTAAACTATGTGTAATTTTGCTACATTACTACCATAGTTCAAATTTCCAATTTTTAATTTTAAAAAAGGCTATTTCATAAAAACTCTAGAGATAACAAACAGGTATTTAATTTTCAGTGCAATTTGATGAATAACTATAATGCTTAATTTATTATCTTAAATTTTAATAAATATTTCCCATAGTTTCAATTTTACACAAACTGAGCGATATCTCGTTTCCTAAGTATGGTTGCAATAACTAGGTAAGTTGTTCAGCCTGAGAAAAGTATTGAAAAAAAAAAAAAAAAACCATCAATTTTATTATATTTATGGAAAAGTAAATATTGATAACATCTTAATCGGTTGCCCAAGAAATCCTTGGACTCCCCTCCCATTAGATGAACATACATGTATTGATTGGCAATGAACTTCATTGTAAACTCATTATGCGACTTGACAGATACATGAAAATACACACACAAACACAATTACTTCTTGGCCAACCCAATATTTATCCAACCAATCAATATTCTAAGCATATAACTAAACTACGACCTCATTGTGGCAAGATTATATAGGCGTTGAATGCAATCTCACTCATCTACAATCCATGTGCCTTGGTGTTTTTGGCTCAGATTACGTTTTGAGAAATAACCACAAAAAAACAGAATGAAATAGGAAGACCATTAATAATCGCAGTTATTGATAGTTAAATCGAGATCAAATTCCTGTCCGGATGCATATTATTAACCGATCCAACAGCATTAAATACTAAAAATAAAAGCCGAGTGGCAACAGGAGTTTGAATACGCACCATATACGGTGAAGTAACCTTGTCCATGTCGTGTAAAGTGTAAAAAAATACGGTGACTGGCAATTTGACGTGATTCGGGCAAAATGATCCACTCGCTCCAATTTCTGCAGTGAAGCCCTCCACAGTGCTCACCGGTTCCAGGCGTCCATTCAAAACAGATTCCTGTAAGTAAACACAGCTTCATTAAGAAATGCAGGCACAGAGATCAGAATGCAGGGAATTAATTGCTCAGCCAAAAGTATTCAGTACCAAAATGCTGCGAGAGGCAGGAAACTACGAGCACAGTTTCACTCTTGGAAAAGTCACAAGAATTCTTGTTAAAATGAAATAATTGAACCATAGTAATAGTAGTTCACGATGTAAATTACCAGTTGTTTGTGACTCATTTATTTTAAACTTCTTTTTAGTGTTCTTCCAGATTTATTCATTTTGGCAACACTGTATTCTTGTCTATGATGTGTTTAATGTCTGCACATCTGTGTATAAAATTAATTTTGAAAAATTTATTGAAATTGGAAAAACATTGTACGGAAATGAAATTGGGGTCATCGAAAATTTAATTTTTTAAACATTAATACGGTGTAAAAACAGTTTTTGTCAGGTAATAGTTTCGAAAGATATCGGGGAGATATTTTTTGCTCCACCCCTCATGTGATTTTAAAAAATGAGGTTAGAAGGAGACAATGTGCAAAGGTTCCAATTGAAAGTTGAAACTTGTATAAAAAAAATAATTTATATTTCTGTATAAGTTTGCATAAGATGCACAAAGTGATGTTTCAAGGAATAGGTTAATCTAATGCGTAATATGAAGTACATGACATGAAACTTGAAAGATTGCAATTTAAATTCACATTAATTTTTCGAAATAGATAGGTAAAGAAATTTAACACTATTTCAAGCAAGACAGTGAACACAGAGTAATGCATAAAAATAAGAACAAAAATAAAGCAAAAAAATTGTTTCATCTTCACTTATTATTAGTAGCATGATTGCCCTTTCCCTTTTTTGTTTTAAGTATATCTACACTACTACTACTGTTTTTACTCCACATAATTTTCTTAATGACAGTTTTTTTTATACTTTATTTTTGAAAAGTATGGTAAGAACTATTTTAGTAAAAGACATTACTAATATAATTGCCTAGATCTGTCTCTCGGTAACACTCTGACGTCACCAACAATAAAACTCGCGCCATAGCACTGCGAGACGTTAAACAGCATTATTTCATTGTTAGAGAACCTAAATTTCGGAAATTTTAAATTTAAAAGAGTAATTGTCGTACTAATTTTAAATTTAATTGCTCTAAAATAGCAAAATAAAATTTTAAGCAATATAAAATTCATCTCGTTATGATCAATAGTTCCCAAGAAATTTTAAATTATATTAATCATATATTTCAAACTAATTTCCGTTTTTTTAATAGAAAGTAGTAAATTACATCACAGGTTTATCATGCACTTGATATAGTTTGGATGCCATGATGTATCTGATTATTTAATGCAATCGTGATGATATAATTCGATAATATTTTGTGATTTATGTTTGACAAGCTGAGAATTTCATGGTTATTGAATTTAATAAAATTGTTAAACGATGAAAAATACTTCACATGGAATAACAATTATAATTAACAAAATTTAACAAAGATATTATCTATAAATTTATTAGTTAAAGATTAATTAAAACTCTTTGTATTATATAGAATGGCGCATATTGCAGCTATTTCTAATATAATACAGAAACAAACAATGGAAATATAGATTAAAAGGTAAAAAAAGAAAAAGTATATATAAAAGAAACAGAAGAATTAAACAAAAAACGATAACAATACAACTTTTTGCGTGCTCAACGTAACAGCATCAACAAAAATTACGATGAATATTTAAAACACATAAAATAGAATTTAGAATGTAAAAGAAATTATTCAAAATGGAAGGAATGAATAAGAACTCGTATGACGAACTTTTTCGAAGACCACTCGCCATATAGGAGTTCTAAAATGGACAAAATTTTCTGTCAAGGGTAAGATTATATATAAAAAGGATACCCTTAGTGGCCTGAATTCTGTCCAACCGCAAAACGAGAAACATTTTGAAAAATCAAGAGGCAAAAATCCTTAATAAAATCCAAAAGAAACTAGAGTGCGTAAAATAATTTACCCTCTCTGCCGAAATTATGATGAAAACAGAAGATGCCAGACGCTAGATGACAAAAGAAGTAAAAAAAGTACTGGAAGCATGGAATGTTGTTTACCAAGAGGTTTTTTAAATAAAGAAATATGTAAATAAAAAAAATATTTCCTGTCATAAAAAAAAATGTTTATTTTATTTGTTTTCAATCAATGTTAAACATTTCTCTCGCATATATATCTATTTAAACACGTCAAATTTGACAGGAAATCTCTCAAATGAAGAGGCAATTTGCATGACGAGTGATTTTCTATTAATATAAGATGGTCACAAATTTCTATGTGGCTCTTTTAAGGCAATCTTCCAAATTTTAAATTTCTTAGCACTCTCATTCAATTTTTTGCTGTTCATTAGCAATTTTAAATGATATATTGACAGTTCTTCTAGATGGGTTGCCATGCTTTCATAGCATTCTGCCTTGTTTATACAACAATGCTCTCCTGAAACAAACTGAAATCGATTAGAAAAGAAATAAGTGGAATTTTTCAGTTTCCTTTCGCTTTCAAGTCTGTTTTTGTCTTATTTTGTAAAATCGAAATCCATTATCTATATTAAGGAATGCCTTTCAAATTCTTCAAGCATTTAATTGACAATGGCATGGAAAGCAAGACTTCAGTATATTATCAAGCAATCTAACCCGAGCAGTGGAATAACTATCTAGTGGCAGGACTTGCAAAATGCCAGACCCCTAGACCCAAGGTGTTATGTATGTGTGTGTTGGTGCTCTACAGGCCAGACCGCTGGACCTAGAGCTTCGAAATTTGTCACAAACATACTTTGGAGGATGGGAATGTGCAACTCGGAGCCCCTTTTTTGAAATTTTAATTAATTAAAAATTAAGCAAAATTTTGTCATTTTTTCTTAATAACTTCCAAAAATATTGCAGCACAAAAAGTATTTTTACACCATCTGAAGACGCAAAAAATTATCTTTTTGATGATATCAATTAAGTTGCCGTAGAATGTTTTCTCGAATTTTAATGAATTTTTAAATATATTTTTATGCCTAATTTACAACAATGCTTTTCATTGTTGTAATGCAATTCAAACCGTTTTCATTGTTTAAACAAATATTTATTTGCATGTTTCTTTTCCCTTGTTGAAAGCTTAGGTAATATCTTAATGTTTAATGCTATGTTTTAATCAGCATATTTTCATCCAGCTAACATGCTGCTGGATGTAAAATGTGCCACGACATTTTAAAGTTAAAATCAAATGCATATTTTGCAAGAGGAATAAGAGAGTGAAGTCGGTGCTGACAATGGGCAATTGTATGCTACACGACCCAGACAGTTACTCGACTCCATTAGGGATGTTCACGCAGATAACGAACAGCATAGGTGCATGGCTACTGAAAGAACATGGGTTAAATGCCTATCAAAATTTAAAATTACTTTGTTAAGGGAACCACGAATATCAACTGATACATACGAAAGTCAGTTGAAATTATATTCCCGGCAAACAAGCTGGTCATCAAAGGTGGCTGGTAATTACATAAGCACACAAACATTGCTATTTTCTTACCCTCCAGGACATTAAAATGGGCGCTGTTTATAGCTCAGAACATGGACTATATTCCTTTTTTAGTATTTTATTATAACACCAACATAGATATACAGGGTGTCTACCCTTATCAGTAGCCAATTTCTAAATCAATAGAGATAGACATATAGTTTCAATTGGAAAAATGTTTTTAATGATGGGAAGAATTATAATTTATGTTGTTTGAGTCAATAACTATATTTCTAGCAAAGCTACTAATTCTAACTTTTTATACGATCCCCAGGTCTTATCAGTCATACTTAGTTAAATATTCGCCACACATTAACATTTTAAGCAAAAAAAGTTCCACTCTTCTGTGACTAAAACTGGGCGGGGTATGGAGCTTTCAATTTCACAATTTTTAACCAATCAGCGGCCTTGTCTAGCAAGTGCTGTGTATTGATTAGTGGATTGTCTTCAAGATGGCTATTGAAATGGTGTAAAGTGGTCTATGTCAGCGATATTCAAAGCTCCACAACTCGGTCGGTTTTAGACGCAGAAGAGTGGGACTCTTTTTCTGTAAAATGTTAAGAGTGTTGAGAATATTTTACTAAAAAAGTTATATTTCGTAACTTTTTCAGGAATATATTTATTCACTGAAAAAACATATATTGTAATTCTTTATGTCAATAGTTCCCATCCTTTTTGGTTGTGCGGACCACTTGTTGTGCAAAAAAATTTGAGGCCCACTAACTAAATATACAAGTAAAAACAATACAAACACACACACATACATATATATATATATATACAGGGTGCCCACACTTATCATGGTCCAATAGCCAATTTCTAAACCGTTAGAGATAGACATGTAGTTCCAATTGGAAAAATGCTTTAAATGAAGGGAAGAATTATAATATATGTTTCTTGAGTCACTAAATATATTCCTGAAAAAGTTACGAATTCTAACTTTTTATGCAGTCTCCCGGTCCTATCAATCATATTTAGTAAAATATATTTGACACTCTTTTACACAAAAAAAGTCCCATTCTTTTGCAACTAAAACTGAGCGAATTATGGAGCTGTGAGTATCACAGACTTATACCACTTTACACCATTTCAATAGCCGTCTTGCAGATGATTCACCAATCAATGCGCAGCAGTTGCTCGATGAAGCCGCTGATTGGTAAAAATAATGAAATTCAAAGCTCCATACCTCACTCAGTTTTAGTCACAGAAGAATGGACCTTTTTTTGATTAAAATTTTAGAGTGTCAAGAATATTTTACTAAATATTACTGATAGGACCGGGGGAACCATAAAAAAAGTTAGAATTCGTAATTTTTTCAGAAATATATTTAGTGACTCAAAAACAATAAAATATAATTATTCCCTTCATTTAAAGCATTTTTCCCAATTGGAACTATATGTCTATCGCTAAAGGATTAGAAATTAGCTATTGGACCAAGAAAAGTGTGGACACCCTGTATATTAGATGTCCTTATATGCTAGTAATTAGTGAAGCTTATTGTAAAAGGAATAAAAATATATTCTTTTATAAAGCAAGAAACAAGTGAAGACTCTTGAAGCTCCCCTGACTTCCGACTCTTGAGTAACATTTTGTGGCCCATTAATATGCTATCCGAGGCCACAAGTGGGCCACGGCCCATGGGTTGGAAACCACTGCATTATGTCATTTCATTCATTTTTCCAATTGGAACTATATGGCTATCTCTAATGGTTTAGAAATTAGCTATTGGGCCATGATAAAAGTAAACACCCTGCATAAAAAAGGACTATGACTAAATTGGCAATCTTAATTGATATTAAATAAAAGTGGAATAAGACCTAAAACTATACGAATTAACGACCTGCTCAATAGAGGGCTAAATATAGCATCTGCATAAGACCTTGCTCAATAGGAGGTAACTGTGTCGTCTCCTGCTTAGTAGTGGAACACCCCTTTTTAGGTGTCCAGCTGTGATCAACTCTTAAACAGAACTGAGGGGGGGGGGGGGGGGGCCACCACATGGGAAGGGTGCTACAAGCAAGAATACAAGACTGAACAGGCTCTATCTTAAAAATCTGCCCACACTGTCTAGTTATGCCACTGTCTAATCCAGTAGAGATGATGGAAATGGGATTTCTCAATACTGTTACAAAGCTGTCGAGTTGTTTCCCTGACATGCTAATCTTGGCGACAAATAGAATCTTCTAGAAAAATCCTGAACTGTGGACCTATCTCTACTGGGAGCCAGAACTTCATGAACCTTCTAGAGATTACGTAATGATGTCACTTCCTGTTGAAAAGGTATAAAAGCAAGCTTTCAAACCAAGAGTAGTTAGTTGGACTTTGATCAGCAAGCAAGCTGGTGAACTGAGAGATATTTGAGTGCTATTGAAAGTGCTGTGTCCGAGATTTATTGGTGACCTCTGTTGTATATTTGTACAAGAGCTGCCTAGTTTTCTTTCCTGTGCTAAATTGGTGTTTTTGCTTAAAGTCTTGTGGAATAAAGAGTCATTTATTTTTTTTATTATCCTGTTTCTTAATCTGCATTCACATAAGGGCAATTTTTGTAACAATACGAACCTCAAATGTTCCCAGTAAGCTGCTGCTGAATATGGATGCCGGGGCACTCGTACTCAGCTGATAGTTCCTCTCTTCTTCTTGGACATCCTGCTCAAGTTGCTTTTCAAATAATGCTCTGACAGAAAAAAAAAAATTATCTCAATAAGTTAACCAATATATTGCGATATTTCTAACAAAAAAAAATATATACATTTGCATAATTATTAATTCCAAGAGAATTATTAAAATATTTTACGATAGCTAAAAAAAAAAAAAAAATGTTTGGCCATAAAAAAATTAATTTAAAACTTTTGTTTGGCCATAAAAAGAAATTAAATAATCATTTGGCATCAAATCTTTTTCTAAGTTATAAAAATAGAGTGACAACGCAGCTAATGTTGCATAGCAATGGAGAAGAAGAAATGCTATTAAGATGGAATTCGAAGTCAGTGAATGCAATGTGTGTGTTTGTGTAAAATGTCTATGTTGTGAAAATCGTCAAATAAATATCTTATTTTTGCAAAGAAGGCTCACCATACTTCATGTAATACTGTAAATACAGTACAGTATAAACATTAAAAAACATATGGACACAAACAATGTACATACATGAAGAAATCCAAAGAAAAAAAATAGGAACACAAAGCAAACAATTATTTCAAAGGAATAAAATGTACGTAAGAGTCAAAAACAATTCAAAAGGCATAACTGAATGAATTTAAATGGTGAATTGAAGTATATACTAGGAATTAAGCGAAAAAATTTAAACGAAAGTTCCAAAACCAAAAGTTTTAAATTTACCTCAGAAAAGACTGTAGCAGGTTCAACTTTTTATTATTAAAAAGACTGTGTAGACAGGTTCATTTTTTTATTACTGAAAAAAATACCTTTTAATGGCAGACACAGATGTAAGTGTGCTGTCATAATCAAAGCTCGTCCCATTTTTCCTTGTGGGGGCCTAGGGTAGAAAAAATCTTTTAATACAGTTTTGTTTAATGATTAAATAAAACAACTTCAATGGTTAGTTCACAAGTTCAATAATTATTGTTTTAACTAGATATAAAATTGAAAGAGTTTACTACATCATGGTCAACTTTGAATATAGTACAGCAGAATACTGAAAATGTTGTATAATTTAATGCAATAAAAATATAACCTCTACATCCACTGTGCAAGTTTCATAAAAAAAAATAATAAATAAAACTTTATTTTTGTGTTAGAGATAACATACGAGGCGTGTCCGGAAAGTAAGTACCATTTTGGAAAAACTCGCATAAAAAATGTTTTTCAAAACAAAATTTATTTTTACATGAAAGAGCATTTCGTAAACTATTTTTCTATCTGGTTACTACCATTGTTCAGACATTTGTCATAGCGAGAAACCAACTTGTCTATATCCTTTTCAAAGAAAGATGCCGCCAGTAAAGACAGCCACTGCTGAACACCGTTTTCTGCGTCGTCATCACTGTCAAAGCGCCTACCTCCAAAATCACGCTTCAAATTCAAGAACAAACCCAAGTTTCATCACCGGTCACAATTTTGTTTCGGAATTCATTGCCCTCTTCACTGCATCAGGTACGAAATTTCAAAGCACTGTCAAGTCACTTCGTTTTGTGGACATCTGTTAGCATTTTTGGAACACAATTTGCGATAATTTAAGCTATTTGTGACAATCTCATGTTAAACAGTTTTTGAAATTTGTGGAAACTCATCAAAAAGCATCCTTATTGTGAACCGACTGTTTTCACGAATTTTCTCATTCACTTTTGCAACCAAACCCTCATTGACAACAGAAGGTCGCCCACTCCATGCTTCGTCATGAACATTGGTGCGTCCATCATTAAATTGTCGAACCCACTTTCTGACCATTCCATCAGTCATTACATTTTCACCATAAATCTCTACAAGTTGACGATGAATTTCAGCTGGCTTAACATTGTTTGTGTTCAAAAACCGTATTACAGAACGCACTTCACAGTCGGCGGGATCGGAAATCGTCTTAAACATTTTGAATGCTCACTAACACCTGCAAACACAATCCTGCTGTAATGGCGTCAGTGGACAGACAATGAACCAGAGACACATGTACACATGCACGGAACTACGACACTAGCGCTGCGGTGGCGGTACAACGAAACGGTACTTACTTTCCGGACACGCCTCACGCAAATCAAAAAAATTTAAATAAATTTATTATTTGCTCATAAAACAATCAGTTTTAACTATTGCTTCTTACAGGTAACAAAGCTCAAATTCTTACTGGACTGGAAGTTAATGGAAGACCGCTTCTTTTGTGAAAGACTAAACTGGTGGCACTGTCTAGAGAACGCCGGAATATTGCTTTCTTTTCTGCAGAAGGGATTTCTTGGATGGCCTGTAAGGAGGGAAAAATTACTTCACAGAGAAAAAGAATCAAGCGATGCTTCTTTGTTCACTAGTTATGCAGATTTTTTAAAAAATGACACACATTACAAATGAAATTTATTTTCTATTTGTATTATAACTTTCATTTTGCAATGAGGGATTAGAATGATGGTGATAAACACTCCTTCAAAATAGTCTTGTCTGATTTCAAGTAACTCAAGGAAAACACTTTTTTCAACATTCTAACACACAGCTGAAAAAAAGAAAATTGTATAATACTAATATGGTATGTATAATAAATGTTTGTGTTATGAAATATAATTTTAAGTGTACTGTCCTATCCTGAACATTATTCACAACACATTTCATGATTTAATATAGAAGAAAACTCCTTCACCCCAATTAGTACATTAAATCAAGAGTCATTAAGCAACTAAGTTTAAAGATAAATACTAAAATTTTCCAATTTGGATTTCTTAATCAGCAGAAATTTTGAAGAGTTGAAAATATACAGAGTTATGAAATACACATTTGAAATTTCTTTCCCTCAATCAGATTTAAGTTAGTGAAATATGAAGAGGTAAAATAAAAAAGTTTTCACTTTAATTTTCTAAATGTATCTTATTATGTAACAGCAAATTAAAGCAAGATATCAAAAACTGAATTGTCAAATCATCTCTTTTAAAACGAATATCATTATTTGATGCTTCGTATGTTATATACCTTATTAGACCAATTTTATTTTTATTTTACCTACAATGTATACTAATGGACAAGAATGTTTATAATACAGGAGAATATATGAATTTGGTTATTTTCATATTTTTTAGTGTCAAATTCTAAAACCATTTTAGTGATAGAAGTTAATGGGGGGAAAAAGCAATTCAGTGTAGGGGAGACTGGGGTACATTGGACCTAGGGGTACAATGGTCCACCCCCTATTACTTATTTATGTTTTTGAATGTTTCATATTTTGGCATATAGATGTTGGGTCAGTAGTGCTGAAAAAAACTTTAAAATCATGTGCCTAACTGACAGTTAAGTCGTGTTATTCTTGACTGGTGATTTGCAGTAGCTAAAAGTAAATATTTTCAGTTTAGCATATTTTCTTTTCTGGATTAAAGAATTATGATTCAGAAAACATTACTCTACACAATAAAAAGGATATATTATTTATTATATTCAATGCAGCTAAAATAACTGAATATAAAATTTATTTTTTTATCAATTTGTTGTCAAAGTTCCACATGGGGTAAAATGGATCACCAAAACTGGGGTACAATGGACATGGTATATCCCAAGTTCTGTATCCCATATGCTTTTAAAAGTCAGACATTATATAAAAATAAGTTTTATTTTAATGAATTAATTAGCCATTGAATCATGTAGTGTATACATTTTTTAAGTATAATCTATATATTAACCCTAATTAAGCACTGAAGAATAGTAAACAAGATTTTACGTCATTTATTTGATATATTTTTCTTGTTTATATTTTATAAACATTCAATACATTTTTAATTCTTATATTATAGCTATATTTAAGAAAAATTAAATAAAATACAGTAAAAGCTTAACTAAACGGCATGCTCGGGAAACGCTGATTTTCGGATACCTGAAAAGACCGGATAGTTGAGGGCGACGGGAAAAATGGGGGGAGGGAGGGGTAGATTGTGGCCCCTTTTTTTTACCAATTCTGTCCCTTTACCTTTTTTTTTTGGTTGTCGATTTTGTTTTTAGGTCTGATATTTCGGCGAAAGGCAAGGAACTTTTTTTTTGTTCTCACTTTTGCTTTTGAACCCCATAAAAACAAGTCTGTGTATGTCACTGTACTGTATACTGCTTGGTGCAAATGAGATAATCACCAATGTTTAAGATCATTTTTTTATAAAATAATATAATTCTGTGTAGCATCTTATGCAGTTCTAATTGCATAAAATAGTGAACTAACATATGGTATATTTTTCTATACTCAAGACAAGCATTTTACTTTTATTAAATTTTATCTCAACAGTTCATAAGCAAAGTAAAGAATGATTTAAATGTTTCAAAATATTTTTTATGCTTAAACAGTGTATCTAAACAGCAGAAAATTTATTTAAAAATACTTACTTCCTTGTCGTCCAATATTTGATTATCAGAGCCCAATCCTGGCAATTCTCTTTCATCCGCAATTTCATCAGCATCTTTAGAAAGTAAAGCTCCACATTTCTTTATATTCACAGAACTGTATTTTGAATGGACAGTTAATTGTTCGGGGCTGCCACCATTAAAATTGTGTCGATATGTTTGCTTGGGTAGGTGTTTGGAATCTTCTGAAATTGCACTGTCTGTTTTTAATTTTGAATGTATATTGCTTCGATTTCTCTTGAAATCTGAATAGATATTATTTTGTAAATTTAGTCTACGTGTTAACGAGATTTCAGATTGATTTTCTTTGAAATCCACACTGCCGTGTGGCCTTCCCTCACCAGCATTAGGTAAAGAGGAGAGTTTCTCACTAGGAATTGAGGACTTAGTTTTTTTATCACAAAATTTTTTGATGCTGTTATCTTCACTCAACCATGACGATTGCTTTGATGTCTGTTTTGAACTGATTTGTTTGCGACCCTTAACAAACGGATTTTGTTTGCCATCTCTATTTTGGTCCAAAATACCAGAGTCGAGTGTCATGTTTTCAAAATAACTTTCGAGCGGTTTGTTGTGCAGATTTTTTTCTTTCTGCAAGTCAGTCACATCCAGACTTTGTCTGTCGTCGGTTGTCGATTTATTCCAACAATGTCTACTACGTAGCCTTTCTAAAACCTGATCCAACTCTTCTTTGGGTACATGCTTCATGCAGTCCTCGATGGAACAATAGTTTAAAACAACATCGTGCTTCAGAGAAAAAATATCTGGAGGCTTATCTTTTGCAGCAATCTGTTTTTCGAAAGTTCTCGGTTTGATGTCCGAGGAGCCACACAAAGGATTGCCCAAGTTCTTCTTCAAAAAACGTTCGACAACCGGCCGCCTCTGAGGCCTGCTGCGTCTTTGCGGGGTTGGCTCATCTCGTTTCACTTTCGTCTTGCCAAACATCAAATGTTCCGGGACTTCAATGCTCGGACTGCCGCAACGGGATGGTGACTGATACCGTTTTGGGTACATGCACAGAGAATTCGGTGGGTCGAGCAAACTTTCTCCGAGCATCGAATCAGCCGGACTGCTTGTCCTGGAAGACGTGCCCGTGGGAAGAATTCCATCCAATGCATACGATCCCCCTGGGGTGGGATTGTGCAGGTCGTATACCTCAGAACTTCCCTTCAATGTCTTGAGTGGCAGGTTTGGTTTGGAATGTTTATGGCAAGGAACAGTGGGTATTTCTCCACATCGGGGATGGCATTTCATCAGAACTTTCATAGCAGAATTGCGTCCAATGTTTGCCACTGGGAACATGTGGCAGTCGGGTTGGGATGAAAATTTACTGGAGAACGCCTCACCTGGGACACACACCCTGCAAAATATTTGAACATCTCATTATCACAACTCTCTTGCTTCAACAATATTTCACCACTAATTTAACATCCCTTTTAGAATAGTTTGTTTAAATAATCATAAATTACAAATCTTGCTTAATAACTGGAATTAACACTTTCTAAGGCCGTGGGAATATATTTCCCAATTTTTAAATGCCTTTTTTAAGGTTGGCGTAAGTTCTCGCCGAATTTTTCGATGAAACAAAAATCTCAAACCATAACGAAGTAGTAATTAATTATTAATTAATAAAATTAATTAAAAATAATGTCATTCAATAAGCTAAATGAATTTTTTTCCTTAAATTAATCTCAATACCAAAGTTATTTTATTATACCAATACTAGAAAAAAATGGCAGCATAAACGGTTAAACAAACTCACAAATAACTTTACACATGTTAGAGTATTTACTTATTATAACAGATCAGATTAGATTGCAAAATCACACATGAAAATTCGCTATCAGGTTTCAAATTCATATTCAAAAAATACTGTGAAAACCCCAAAAGATTTATATGCTTTGCAGAATCCAGTTTGGCACAGAAGAATAAAATATGCTAAACAGTAAATCTGATAATGACAACCTGATATTTATAAATACTGTGTACAGGATTCAAAGAGAAATTTGCCAGCATCAGATAATGATATAGTCCTTAGTAATATAAAAATGACTACTCGTTGTTTATTTATTAAAACTGTTAAATATTAAAAATAAATCTTTACTTCCACTTTTAGTTTAAAAATTACCAATACATTTTTCGCCCATTGTACTTATTTTTAGACCCAGTTTCTTATATTTGAATTTTTCGATACAGTGAATTTTTATCATGGTCAGCCAAGTTTCATTGCATTATGAAGTATTACACTCTAGTAACTTTTTTAAATTATCTTTTAATAACAAGTATACGATAAATAAATTGAATTATTAAAAATGTGTAATAGAAATTTGTTTCCATTGTCTTCTTAGAGAAATTACTATTTTCATTAGAAATCTCTTGACAAATCCTATGACTACATTAGACCTTGAATGTTGCCTTTGAGTATAAAAAAAGATACAAAAAGTTACACCAGGGACTGAGGCAAGAGAAAAAAAAAAAAAAAACACTTGCAATGATTTCAATACAGAAAACTTTCTTTGACAAAATTCGGAAAAGTTATTAATCAATTTGTAAGAAACATAACAAGGATGATGGATTGCATTTTCAAATTAATGTTAATAATACTAATAAACAATATCCAAATACTATTTTTATTTTAGCTAAACCATAAAATTGTTTTACAAATAGATACTAAAGAAATTTCCCTACATGCACATTCATTTTAAAAAGGTACAGGATTCCTACAATTATAATGCAAGTCATTACTATCATTAAATGATTATTATGGTATTAAGTCCCAAATTAAATTATAATCTTAATTGATGGAGTAGAGTCAAAGCCTCCTCCAAAATAACTGCTCAAAACCATATTCCAACCAGCAAGATATATCATGTTTCTACATATAACAAAGTGTTTCCCTTTTTGATGCATAGAATTATTTTATCTTCAATAATTATAATATATAATCTAATTGCTGAAGATAAAAGAGTTTCAAGGAAATACATGAATTTCATGAACAGTCAGTTAAAAATTGCACATAATAAAAGTATTGTACAGCGATTCAAAAATTACATCAAAATATACATTAATTCATAACTTGTGTGCATTTTTCACGGATTTGGAGTTTCTTAGAACTGCACCAGATCAAATTCACCAACTTTTCTTCGTATAAAATAAATCAGATTGATAATTTGGCATGGTTAAAGTAGGTTTTGTAAAATTAAAATAATAAAGACGAGATGCAAACCTGTAGTGAACATTTTGCGGAGATTTTCCACCAGTCAAGCTGTACCATGCACACAGCTGGGAGAAATATAGGAAGGAACGAACTGCTTGAATCAAACCTCTGGGGCTGATGCTGGCATCTGGCACTCTGAAACATAGTTGTTCACAATTTATCGTCACACCTTAAATTATTTAATACATACATGAAAAATGACAATAATATAGTATGGCATCTAAAATAATATTTGTGTTTTAAACAGTCTAGCTTATTTCCATTTCTTTAATCACTATTTTTAATATGGAATCTTAAAACTGATAGAGCGTATTTTAATAAAATTCAAGAAAAGAAAAAATTGCTGTGTCATATTTTTAAAAAATTCTGAAATTGGAATCTAATTAATTTAGAATCAATTTTTGTAATTTATCAAGAGTTATCAAAATTTAGGCAATGAAATTTTCACATAAAACACTAGAACTTCACCCCCCCCCCCCCGAAGTTATTAGTTCCTGAATACTTTTCTACAAAATTACTAAAAACTTGCACAAGGCAAATTTGCAATTGTTCAAAAAAAAAGTATTACATTCATATATAACAATACATTAAACTATTTGTTTTATTGAAAGATCTTGATTGATAAACAAAATAGAATTTAGACTTAAAAATTATATACACTTCTCTGAAAAAAATTCTGTTTCCAAGAAGAAATAAAAATATTTGGTGAAGGTACAATCATTAAATTAAAAAGACTAAAGTAAAAAAATACCCAACATTTCTTTTTGATTAAGGATCTTTTAAGGGTTGGTATTTTAGTAGGAAACAAGAAGTTTCAAAATGCTTCGAGTATTTTTAAACTGAAATAATTTCTTGACAACAGGAAAGAAAAAAAAACTTGTTGACAATTGACAACAAACCTACAAACAACCAAAATTGTTACCCTATAGGAAAAATCACAATTTTGTTAGGATTGCAAAAATTCTGAAACAAAATAGGACAAAAAGTTAATTTGATTTTATATTGAATTTTAATAATTGACAACACACAGTAAACTCACAGTTATAAATTCAGAATTCACAAGTCCCAATCGAATATAACAACAAGATATAAAGATGAGAATGTTGCGCTAAACAAAACAGCAAGTGGCTTAATGACAAAATCAAGAATTTTTAGATAGTAATTAAATACTCATAGACCTTTTAAATGGTTTGCCATTCATATACTTATTTTCAATGTTTTCACAAAGTATGCCACTTATTCTCAATAAAACTTAAATATTAAAAATAAATCGTTATTCAGTACTTACTTAAATAATCTTACTATTACTTTATTGCAATTAGTCTCAAATAGTGACATGTTTGTTTAGTCTCTTTGATGTGGTACTAAATTTCAAGAGGAAAACTACTGAACTTGAAGTGAAAGCTAGACATTTAATTTATTCATAAAGTATTAAAAATGAAATGTATTAGAAAAACTATGTATGCTTGTACTAAAAACTGCTAATGATGATTAAGCATTGAAACAAATTTCAAAGGTAATGATTAGTTACATTGTTAAGAGAAAATGCTTGTAGAAAACATGTGATCAGTAACTACAAACAATATTGCTGTTAGGATTAATCAGCTTACTATCATGTATTTGGAACTTTCAACTAGAAATTAAAGCAAAGATAAAAATCTTATATCAAAACTAGTAAGTTCAACCTTACTAGTCAGCTTATTTTTCAAGAACTTGTCAGGGACCCAATGAAAAATCAGGCATTTTTCCAGGGCTAAGGCAAATAAATTATTTAATATACATTTTGAAAACAGATTTCATTGCATAGAAAATCGGTTATTGGTATTTAAAACAAAATTCTGTTAAATAATATGAGTTATTTTTAAAATACATTAGGATAATTGCAGGACTATTTTACTCGAAGGAGAAATATCCTCTGTAGTTTTTACTCTATTGTCAAATTTAGCTGCCTTTGAATATTGAAAGAGGGAAAAAATTGATAATTGACAGCATTCCCATACAAATGCCCTTTTTCTGGTGGTGGAATCCTCAAGGTAAAACCAAGTCACAAACTGGTTTTCTCTTCTGTCCCATAAAATATTGAAAAATAAAACAAATTGTGCATCCAAGAACTTTTCAGGAACCCAATGGAAAATCAAGCACTTTTCCCAGGCCCTGAGTAAGGCGAATAAAATTCAAGAAGTTATCAAGGACCGTGGGAACTCCTGTTAAAACCAAATAATTCTCAAGCGTTTTAAATAAAAGTATGAAAACTTTCTAAAATAAGAAAGTTAGCAAATCTGTACAGAAAGTTTTTGAAATATAACAGGTGTCATGGAAGGGGGGGGGGGGCTATGAATAATGGACAATAATAAAAAATGTACCTTCTGGGAAGCATGTGAATGGTCCACTGTTCCAGCAAAAGATATGGCATGTCAGGTACCGAATCAACATTTGGGAAAGGCGAACAACAGCTGGGATACAGCAGAACCTCAATAGTCATTGGGATTCCATTCTTCCATAACAGTAACATGTGCTTGAGAATTTGTTCATATTTTTGACACTAACATAAATAGAAAGAATTGACTGCTATATATTTTCATATAAAAAATTTCTCAAAATACATATTTTAAAAGCATAAGTGGAAACAAAGGTTTGCAAACATTAACTAGTATTACATTAGAAAGTATGAAAACATATTTGATACATTAAAATATTTCTTATTTAAAGCAAGAACAAAACAAGCATTTAAAGCAGATTTTCATTTATATGCTCCCATTCAAAGCAATGTGTTGAATAATATTTTCAATTATGCAGGATTTACTCTATAAATTAAGCAAATACTGGGGATCTTGATCATTAAATAACTATTCTGCGTAAATAAAATTGTTCTGAACAAAATAATGCTTTAATGATACTCTTTTGCTTCCAGTTAGTAATTATTTTAGGTTACAAATAAAACAGATAATCTTGTCATCCCACAATTCAGGAAGTGTTTAAATTTAATTTTTGCACTCACAATTTGAGTAATAATGAAATATGTCTAGACACATTAAACTTCGCTAATGTTAGAACTTTTGAACAAGAATGTTTCACTTTCAATATTAAAAGCGCTGATAACCAATGTTTGAAATCTAACAGAAAATGTACTCACTTCAGGCGATGACGGGTCACACTGGTGTCTATTTTGGCCATGAGTACTAGAACAGTGCGGGCCTTCTCCAAAGCCTTTGTCTGTCACACCGGGCACCCTGCCCTCCACAATCAACGTACCCAAATCCGTATACAGATCACAGGGATCCAAATCCACTTCTTCGACGGCAGCATGCATTTCTGAAACAATGCAGTGTTATAATGAATAAAGCCTTTATTACACGTTATATAGAGAAATAATCACACGAAACTTACAAAAATACATACGGATGGCATATTTCATTAATAAAATCAGCTGTGAAGAAATAAAATTCAGTACTTATGTCTGCAAATAGCGCAAGCCTACTCCAAGCAAAAGAGCTGATTTTTTTATATATTTACATTTATGAAAGAATTCCGATTCTACATAGTACGTACAGATGGCAGCACATGTAGGTGAAAACAAATCACACCCGCAGTGACAGTACTGTGAAGAAAGCTTCCATCACCCTTTTACTTGCTATACTTAGCCCTCAGGGTAGTTTGGTTACCAGAAAATGTCGCGCAATCCGAAGCTACAATTCATAATAAATTTTACAAAACAACAACAAAATTTAAAAAATTAGAGGATACAGTTTTAAATAAATATTCATTAATGTAAACAAGACTATTCCATGACATAATTAACAAAAATAGATACAAACGAGAAACGGAAAAAAAAATCTTTACTTTTGTTTCATATCCCCTTATTACTAAATGTTATTATGAACTCGAGATTTCGAGATTTTTTTCTGGCGTTTTCAGGGTAATTTAATTTTTGTACTTTCATTTAATTTACAAGGGCCGTGCACTTAAACTCATTCAAATTAAAATTAAGTTTCGCTTCGTTAAAATTTTAGATCATTCCCAAGTTGTCACCTTTCCAAGATTCATTTTATGTTGTTTTATAATTGTAAGAAAATACGTTGCTTTATAATTTAAAAATGTCCGATCCTATAATTAAACAGTATAATTTAGAATCAGTTCAAAAAAAGTTGCGTAAATTTTTTTACTATCGTGTTTAAAATTACTTTTAAATTTTATTTTTGATTCTTTTTATACGCGAGATACTAAAAACCAACTTTCTTGAAAGAGGCTCGCAACTAAATGTTTTGTTACTTCAATTTATCCAAGATTTTCTACTGAGAGCTGCTTTTATGAAATGAAAAGGCTGATTTTTTCGCAAAACCAGTTACAGATCATAGCCCATACATTAACTGGTTTGCATCGGAAGATATAATTTCCTGTATCAAGCAAAATTCTAAAAAAAAGAACTTCAGAAAATTATAGGGTTAGCAAATATTACGAAAAACTTGGAGAAAAATTCGGGATATCAGACCATCTAAAATTGGACAAAGAACAGAAGAGAAGATATCGTTTGTGCCAGAATCTTTAGTACAATATTAATTACACCATGTCTTTTGAATAAATTTAATCTATCGAATAACCAAATGTGCAATTCTTGCAACGTTATCTATAATCTGGACCATATTTTGCTTCATTGTTCTAGGTATTCAACCATTCGAACAAACCGGGACTTACGCTTCAGCAACCTAGATTCAAAAAACTCGCAAGCAAAATCTTAAGAAAATAAACAAAACCTGAAGTTTCTTGACATTTATTAATTAGAACTTTTTGTGCATGCGGACATGATAGCCTTTGCAGCTAAAAATCCCATAACTCCGTCTTATCAATCAATCAATCAATCAATTAAAGCTGCTTATCGAGAGAATAAGGCGACCAGGGACCTTCAAAATTATTTTTTTAAAAATTTCCAACTAATAAAATTTGAAATTTTGCAGGCATTAATAGGAGCAATATAGGATAGGATAGGATAGGATACAAGACAATACACAAAATTTCATTGCAATATATCGATTTATTTCTGAGTTATGGGTATAAATGTATTTTTTAATAAAAATTAACGGCCTTTATTGATAAATATTGCAGGCGCTTCAATTTTTGTTCAAATTTCATGAAATTTTATATAAGTATAAAAATATATACGGAGAAGAATTTTTGGCATTCATATAGAAATTATTGTGTCATTAAACTGTAAATATTTTCTTCCATATCAAATATTGGGCATATTATTTTCCCCCAAAATCAATAGTTTTGAGTTATTACGTGTGTTCATTTTTGAAATTATTTTCCGAAAGATAAAAATTAATCCCAATTTTTGTTTGAAAAGGGTTAGAGTAACTAATAATAAAAAATTTGAGCGAGATCGAGTAATTTTGATAAAGACCATTAATTGTTATTAAAATTACATTAATACCCATAACTCAGAAATAAATAAATATATCGCAGTGAAATTTTGTGCGTCGTCTTATATTGTGCTCCTATTAATGCCTGCAAAATTTCAAATTGATTAGTTGGAAATTTTAAAAAAATTATTTTGAAGGTCCCGGTCGCCTTAAGTTAAAATCAATAAATTATGTTTCGGAGGTTGGGGGGGGGGGCGGGACTTGCATTCCCTAAGAGTCCCTAGAGGGCTCCGTATGAACTTAATTAAATTACTCTCCCTCAATCCGACTTTAAGTATCCGATTTGCCAATTTCGCTCAAATTTGGGGGAAGGTCCGGTTTAGATAGTTGGTAACATGCAATTTCCACGTCTGTTAATTAAAAATGGCGGATTCGCACGACACATTCGATTCTGTTTTCTCCCTAACCTATTATGAATTTAATTAATTAATAAGGCACTTCCAAGTGTTCTGTATTTGCAACGCTGCTTTTTCTCCAGCAATAGCAATGTCCGGAGGCGAGTTCGAGCCCTCCGTTGACCCTTTCAGCGCATCGGTCGGTCCTTTCCCTACTTGCAAGATACCTTCACGACATCGCACGGAGCTCAGAATGTAGAACAACGTCGTGGAGATGGCACACAATATCTCGCGCTAATACGATGCTCGAACAAGTTTATTTACAGGTACGAAAAGGTTTTTTAATGTTATTTATATGTAATCAGAAATGAAAACATTAATTTATGGCTAGTTAAAGAGTGTCCTAATGAACTAAGATGGAAATAAAGTTAAATGCGGATGGGCCGTAAAATATGCCTCACATGTAGGGTTGCCATCATTTTTTAGTTGAGATCCGGCATGCAGTAGAGGGGGGGGGGGAGGAAGAAGCGATAGAGAGGTTTTTTCCAATCTAATTCAATTTCCGAACGTCGAGATTTATTTTAATGAATTCATTCACCGAAGATTGTCCGACGGCTGCTCAACTCTTTGTAAATTTCCTCATAGTTATATGATCGCTTGTCTCCTGTCTTTCAGATGCTATACTCAGACATGGCACAGGCTCGGAACAAAGAAGCTGAACTTCATAAATACGGTATCGTGTCAAACGTAAATACTGAGAAGTAAAATAAGTATTATTAATTGAACAATAAATGAATAAATTTAAACAAACAGTGCTTGAGATATTAAAAATATTGTAGAATTATTATTTAAAAGAAAATTAATGGATGAAAAATGAATTCGCAAAAAGTTTTGTTAAAATAAATACTATGGTAAAAATTATCTCATTAAAAAATATGGCCATGTAAAAACTATTTTTGATTATACATAATTATTAAAACTTTCGTTTCTCATTTTTTGAGCTAACGTTCAAGCTTTCTTTTATGCTTCAGTCTGCTATTTTCCTCCTTCTCTAAATTTTGCTTTCTTTCTTTGATTGGTGGTTTTTCTTTATTTTTTTCTCATTGTTATTTTCTTACTATCAAGTTCCTCTTAGTACCATTTGCCTGATGACTTAAAATTTTTGCACATGTTACTTAGTATCAATAGCATCACGTAAAAAATCTTTTTTCTAAAATATTCAACAGCAGACTGCTCTTTGCTGATCATTTTGTATTAACTAAATTGAAGAATATGTTTCAATATACATTCTTCCTGATCTTTTATCTAACAAATCTGACATTATTTTAAACATGCACACGGCGGGCAATTTTTGTTTGCGTATTTTTCACGTATTTTGTGTACGTACCCCCTCCCCCCAACGCATTACCAAAACTTTTAATGCACATTTAAATCGATCCCAAGAATGACAAAATTCGATGCCGAAAACGCTGAAATCTGCGTTTTCGCACAAACATGTCATGTCTGTGTTGATAAACAAACGTTAGGGAACGAAAACTAACAAAAATGAAATCGAAATAACTAACAAAAACGAAGAAAAGAATGTTAAAAAGAACGCGAAAATAAATTGGCTTCAGCGATCTTTATTTCTCACGAAATTCGGATCGTAGAAATTCGTGGATGATTTTCTTTCATCCAATCAAAATTTGGAATGAATTGTGATTGGATGAAATGAAAGACGATTGGGCGAAACGAGAAAGAAAAGAATACAACTTTTCAGGCATTCCTCCCAATGCTAAACTTTGACCCCGACACATAACTCGGACGAAACATAACTTTTGACAGGATTACGCAATATCTTATGAATTCAAAACTCTTTCGCCTTAGAGCCATAAGCAAAATTTTCACATGGCGCACAACTTTTGTTTGCGTGAGCACCCCCTCAACACATTAACAAAAATGTTAATGCAGATTTGCATCGATCCCAAAAATGCTTAAATTCGATGCCGAAAAAGCGGAAATCCGCGTTTCCGCGGAAATGTGTCATGTCTAATTATACTTCTTTCCGCGTTCAGATCACATTTGACCAAAAAAAAAAAAAATTATTAAACCACGAGACCAGTAGCGAATCCAGGAGGGGCTTTGGGGTTGCAGCCACCCCCCCAACAGCTAGACCAAAATTCTTTATTTTATTTTAAATAACTACAGCTGTTTTTTCTTAATCTCCCTTTAAACCAGCGGGAGTGGCCTCCCCTAAACTTTCTCGTATACTTTTCAAACATTTGTCATTTCCCTTCCCCCTGCGTGGATAAAAAGTTCGAACCAACTGTAACCCAGAATGCAATGACTATCAGAAGGTTTTTCATTGTTGATTACAGTGATAGTAAAATATTGAGGTGAAGAATCATATTCAAAAAGATACGTATGTATTAAAACTTCGCAATATTTATTTTCTTTATCAAACTCGAGCAATGCAAGTTCCGCGTGCGAAGAAGAAAACAGGAGAATAGCTTGCGCATGCGCAGAGATTGCTTCCAATACTCAAGTAAAACGAGACGCCCTAAATATTTGCCTCCTTACAAAATCACGCCGCCAGAATTGGTTTTTGGCAAACTGCCAAGTTTTTGGAGCATCCCTTCTTTGCACAGGCATCTACGCATGCGCATGGAGTTGAACAAGTATGCGATTATACAGACCGACAGACAGTCAGCCCGCTGACGGATTTGGCCCAAAATTTTATACGGACCTACATTCATGACGATAAAACTGTGTACCAAATTTTATCCATCTGGCTATTCAAGTTTTTGAGTTATAGTGTTCGCATGACTTCGGACATACAGACAGACAGACTTTCCGTTGACGGATTTTGTCCAAAATTTGATAGAAACCTACAAATTATGTTTAAAGACCACATGCCAAATTTCATCCCCGTAGCTCCAATAGATTTCGAGTTATCGTGTTCACAGACCGACATAATTCCTAAATTGTGTTTTTCGGACTCGGGGACGTCTAAAACGTGGAGATTCGTCAACATCTCGAGTTCGAATTTTTCGACGATTACAATACTTTCTCTTTGTATACTTCGTATACGAGAAAGTAAAAAAGTGACATTTCTTCCTGTCTTTTGACAGACTCGAAAATTTTCGCACTTTTGTAGTCATTCCCCTAGTATTTGTAGCGCTGACGCAGTCAAAAGCATGTTTCGCTAGTTATTTCATTGTGTTTTGTAATAAATTATCGAAAGTATTGTAGTTTTCTTTATGACTCTTAGTGTCAGGTGAGCACAATCTGTAAAGTTAAAGTGTTTTGGTTTACATAAGCCATAAGATTTGACATTCGTCACTACGATACAAAAATTTTGATACCCGAGCCCCTCCCAGACCCAAATCCTGGATTCGCCACTGCACGAGATAGGAAACCTTAAAAAACGCCAAAACCGAGCGGAGCGGTAACAAGTGAACTTCAATATTGAGTAGGGGGGGTAAAACCGGGTAGTTAAGGTTCGAAGGCCTGTTGGAGCTAAAATATTCGATATAGAGCTTTCAAATTTTATTAAAACATTCATTGTTTATGGGAGTACAATATATCTACCTAGATAAGTCACAGTTTCATTACTTTTTACTTTCTCGCATACGAAGTATACAAAGAGAAAGTATCGTATTCGTCAAAAAATTCGAACTCGAGAGTTTGACGAATCTCCACGTTTTAGACCTCCCTGAGTCTGAAAAACACAATTTGTGAATCATGTCTGTCTGTCTGTGAACACGATAACTCGAAAACTATGAGAGCTACGGGGATGAAATTTGGTATGTGGTCTTTAAACAGAATTTGTAGGTTTCTATCAAATTTTGGACAAAATCCGTCAACGGGAAGTCTGTCTGTCTGTATGTTCGAGGTCATGCGAACGCTATAACTCAAAAACTTGAAAAGCCAGATGGATATAATTTTATACACAGTTTTATGACGTTATGAATGTAGGTCCGTATGAAATTTTGGGCCAAATCCGTCGAAGGGTTGACTGTCTGTCGGCCTGTGTAATTTACCATTGAAACCAATCCGCTATCTCCACGCGCATGCGTACGGAAGCAATCGTCTGTGCTCCCTAAAGGAGCGAATTACGTCAGTTGTCCTTGAGACGCAAGTGTGAAACCTAGCAGTGTGCGATAGATGCGTTTAATCGATACGCATCTTTGAATTCATTCTTTACCTAGATATTTTCAATCTATAATGAAAAACCTTCTGATAGTCATTGGATTCTGGATAACAGTAGGTTAGATTTTTTTTAGCCACGCGGGAAGGAAAACGGCACCTTTGGGGAAGTATCGAGAAAGTTTAGGGGAGCACCCCTGGTTTATCAATAATTTTTGTATAACAAAAAGTCATAAATTTTTTCGTTAACGTTAGCAGGAAAATGGAGAAACTCGATTTTCAGAGGAAAAGTTGCAATCATTTTATTTTTTATCGAATTTAAGAATATTAGTTTCCAAATCCACATGTAAAGCTGCACCGTTTACTAAATTAAGGCACTGATGATGAAGGGGATGAAAGAAAATCATGTTGTCCCGACGCGGCTTCCACTCAGTACGCCACTGACCCAGGGTGCTCAAACTTGCAGCTCGAGGACCGAAACCTTGTATCCGTGTGCGGAAGGATGTCTTATAACAAATCACCTCCCAAGAACAAAAGGCGTCACTGCGGGTTGCGATCACCTAGCATCATTTAAATATCAGAATCTTACGCACCGCGACTAATCTTCAAGGACATGTGCAGATCTGTGTTTCGGACAAAAGAAGAAAAAAAAGAGACCTCATTTTCAAAGGAAAAAAAAAGGATTGGGTTACGCCACATCATACAGGTGTTTAGAAAAAGAAGAAAGTTCGGAGGTCACTCGCCGTTTATTCGCAGTAACCATGGACCTGCGACTCTTTGCAGATCATTTTTTAGAGCACGGTGCGCGATCACGCTGAAGTGCTGTTTTCAACTGCAAGATGGCGAATCCAGGATTCGGGTCTGGGAGGCTGAGGTCAAAAATTTTGTGTCGTCTGACAGATATCAAACCTCATGGCTCATGTAAGTAAATACTTTAAATTTACAGACTTTTCTCACCTGATAGTAAAATCAAAAAAGAACAATACATCGTGGATAATTTAATTAAAAATGCACTGAAATAACTAGCAAAAAAATGTTTTCGACTCGAACGCTACAAGAATGACTAGAAAAGTAAGGAAAATTTTCAGGCCTGTCAAGCCAAAAAGCAATGTTGTCACGTTTCTAGTATTTTTTTTTTAAAGGAAAGAATAGAACAAACAGTTGCAGTGATTTTAAATAAAATCAAGAATCCTGCAGCTCTGGGGGGGGGGCTGCAGCCCGATAGCCCCTCCGGATTCATACTGACTACTGCAAATGTATTACTACCAGAGGAGAACACAAGCAGTTAGGCCCGTGCACACTAGCCGATTCGTGTCGTTGAAGCTATAAAATAACATAGTAACCCCATTCCCCTGGGGAGACTCGAGGGGAATGAAGTTACTAATTAACTACTCAACCTAAGACAATCTACAAAACTCATATCTTCAATTCAACTCCTCACTCAACAGATACTTTAAAATGTGTTAGAGGTCAGAAAGACCAAACTATAGGGAGGCTATTATAAAGAAAGAAAATGAATTGTTTAAAATAACTTCTGCTAATTTGACCGAAAATTTCAAGTCGATAATATCAATAGTTAATAAATAATAATGCCTTCTGCAAACTGTTAAATGTTTTGCGGCAAAGAATTGCTTTTCAAAGTATCTCGAGAACGTTAAAACCATTATTATGCAGCAAACTTTCTTCGACATAAATTTTTAAGGATAATCAACTAGCTATAAAAAAATCGAACCAAGTCCGAAACATCGTAGCGTTATGGTAATACTTAATATAAAGACAGACGAATCAAGCCTTATTTTTATTGAACGCTTTTACCAAGTTCGAAATGTTTCATGTTTGTATGTATGTAAGGTTGGAATTTTGTGATCGATTTTTCACTCACTTCTTAATGCGCTGGAGTTCTGAAATTTTGTATATTTATTGGGTCTTGATGACAAGGTAATATTTTCATAATTTTAGAGCTCTTAGATATCAATTTTTAAAAAATTCGTAAAATTATGCTTGCACTTGGTAGGTTTCAGTGGCGCCATCTATAGTATTTTTGAGAACTAAAATACTTTACACAGTAATTTAAATGTTTCTACAATAATAAATATAAAAAAACTTTTAAAAAAGGCTTTAACCAGTGCATGTAACCATGTAAGTAAATTAGAATTGCAATCACATTTATAATATATTTTATATGATGACTATTTAATAACATTTCGTTTCTTATGATAATCATCGTGGTTTTATATCTTTCTCCTATTATTTTCAGCGCCTCACGCTTTTACGATTTTTGAGAAAAAATTATTTATTTTTTTAATGCATTGATAAAAGCGTTTTTCTAAAAATATTTACTCTTCATTGCGCAGCAAGAATAACGTGCACACAGTAAATTTATTTTACATCGTCGCAACGAACTAGTGCATAAATGGTTCCTTTGACGATTACAATAGAGAAGGCAGCATCATGAATTCCGAAATGAAAACAGATTATTTCGTAACTAATGGGGAAATAAGCCGACCTCGGATTACATGTCGAGTTTGTTTTCCAACAGAAATGGGCTCAAGAACAGATTATGAGCGGATTATAAACAAAAGACCGAATTGCATCATTTAGATCAGAAACGATTTATTGCGTGCCTTTGCACCTCAAATTTCAGGGCGGCAAATTTTTATTTATTTTTTGCACTAATCGTATCTTATTTTGATTTAAGGTATCCGACTGTGTTCGGAGACGTTTTTTTGAAAAATAACTTATATATACATTTTTAATGTTATTTTTCAACTGCATATGTTTTGAAACTATGAAAATATTATAAAATTAGGCTTTCAAAATAATATTTGAAGAAAAATGACTAAAATATTTGCCTTACGCTAACAGCCATAGACAAAATCATATTCTAAATATACATAAATCCTTGCAGGAGTACATTTTTATGGCAGGTATCCGAGTTATGCTCTAAAATATTTCTTGTACTTCAAAATAGTTTTGAGATATAGCTGAACATAGTTACTAAACTGGTAATTTTTCATAAGAAATGCTTTTCGTTTATATTTAAGCGCTTAAAAATATTGCTTGATTTTAAAATTGGCCTTAGTTTTTAGACGAGAACATCGAGCATATTACAGAAAACAATCTCAGAAAATTTCGTATCAATACTTGAATAAAGATTTGAGAAATCATCGTTACGGTCGACAGTTTTGCTCAAAAATATCATTTCTCAGAAAACGCATTTAAAGTTTTCGTGCAACAAAAAATAACGTTTACAGTTCGGTAATAAAACAGCTGTAACTCCATTTGTAATTCACGTAGAGTAAAAAGTGAGACAGTTTTAGAAAGCTTATTAAACAGGCTACAAAATTCAGTCATAAAAAGTTTGATAATTTCATCAAAAACGACGATTTAAAACCAGTCGGATACCTTAAATGAGTATTTTGCTCAAATTTTTTGCTTTTCTTTCAGAAAATCGGGCTCCTCCCCAGGGATAGATCCGCGAAGAATAGGTCACGTGACCTCGAGGATGGAGTGTATTTCCTCGCCTCATCTCCCAGAATAGAATATTGTGCGATATAATTGAATCTCGTGTGCAACGGCGGAAAATCACGCTTGCGCCCGACACGCGCTAAAAAAGAATGAAAATAATCTGCATAAATTAGCTAGAGCAGCGTTTGCATGACTTCGTAGGAGGGAGATGGTGAAAAACGTGACCACCTGTTGGCAGAAGAATGCATACTTATGCGCACGAAAAGAACGCCCACCACTAGGAGTAGGATGCTTCAAAATGGAACGATAAATACTTATTCTACATGCAAAACAGGTATGATTAAATAATCGACAGTTAATGCATTCGATTAGACCAGGGGTTCTCAACCTTTGTACTTTCTCGTATACGAAGTATAGAAAGAGGAAGGATTGTAATCGTCAAAAAATTCGAACTCGAGATTTTGACGAATCTTCACATTTTAGACCTCCCCGAGTCCGAAAAACATAATTTTGGAATCACGTCTGTCTGTGAACACGATAACTCGAAAACTATTACAGCTACGGGGATGAAATTTGGTATGTGGTCTTTACACATAATTTGCAGGTTTCTGTCAAATTTTCGACGGGAAGTCTGTCTGTATGTATGTCCGCGGTCATGTGAACGCTATAATCCAAAAACTTGAATAGCTAGAAGGATAAAATTTTGTACACAGTTTTATCATCATGAATGTAGGTCAGTATCAAAGTTTACACCAAATCCGACAAAGGGTTGACTGTCTGTCGGTCTGTATAATTTACTTTTGAAGAGAATCCACGCGCATGCGTACCGGAAGAACGGAGAGGAATTTCATTACGGAGTAGCGAATTACGTCAGTTTGTCCTTGAGCCGGTAAGAGAGGAAAATCGTTACGCATCTCTTTGAATTTCATTATTTGCCTAGATATTTTTCAATCACTATAATGAAAAACCTTCTGATAGTCATTGGATTCTGGGTAACAATAAGTTCCAATTTTTTTAGCCACGCGGGGGAAGGGGAAACGGCACCTTTTTGGGGAAGTATATGAGAAAGTTTAGGGGAGAACACTCCCGCTGGTTTCCCTCGCGTACCCCTTGATTAAAATGTTTATTTTCGAGTACCCTCCATTGTCATATCCACCCTCCCCAACCACCCATCTACGAAAAGAAGTTTTTACCCATAATGCTAAGGTCAGCTAAAGAGTCAAATGAATCGAAATAATAAGATTCGCATGGCTTATTTTTTATTTCACATTTAGTATTAGTTCAACTCCGAACAAATGAAAGCAGAATTGTAATAATTCCGGATTAATTCATACGGACATTGGATAGTTATTTATTACGAAGCAAATGTTATTATTACGGAGCAAAATTCTGTAACTTTATATGTTTTTTTTTTTTTGTTTTGTTTTCGCCATTACCGACTTTGATTTCGCGTACCCACAGGGGTACGCGTACGACAGATTGGGAGACTCCGCGTTAGACTATAGACTTTTCCCACACACGGAGATAAAACAAAAGTGTTAGGCACCAATTCAATTCATTAACTGACCAACTTATAAAGGACAGTTTCACAAAACAATACACGGCATTCAGCGCAGTGGCGGTTTCCCGCGCATGCCCAAGGCAAAATAAATGCACTCGTCGACCTCGAAATGTCGATTTATTCCCGTTGGAGAATTTACAACAGAACCAGTGAAGCCCACTTCGAAATGCGAGACAGGGATGCTAAAACAGACAGTGGCCGTTTTTCGCCGTCAGATCCCGAGAGGGCCTCAAGATTGACAGTGGCGTAGAGAGGGTAAGTGGCGTCGGGTTTATTTTACTCTCCCTCCCCGACTGAGTCATTGGCATCTGGCTTTAAAAAGGTACAAAAAGTTGGGATCCGTCGTGACGCTTTGACAGTCAGTTATACAGAAGGTCAGTAGAAGCCCGGGAATCCGAACTCATTGGGGCTGGTCTCTGTTCAGATTTCGGGGAATTCGGATTATCCGGGAAATTCGGCAAAATACTCTCGATATACCAAATGCAGTAGAGTACCGACTCTGGGTGCTCTGTGAAGGCGCACGGAAAGAGCTCGCGGCGATTCGCACGGTACAGTGGCAAACGAGTTGAGGGTGAAAAGAAGATATCCGGGTTTGTTTCTACTCATTGAGGTGCTGCGTTCATTCTTAAAGACCCGTTCGAATACTTCTTTGAAGTTAGGAGTAAACATTGGCTTTGTTTCCGATTCGCAATTGTTATTTTCCCTTTATTTTTTAGTTAAAACGTTTCAGAAAATTAAAAAAAAAGGTGTTTGCTTTATCCGGAATTTCGGATTACCGGGATTCTGCTGTAATTTGAAAACGGTCTTTTCCAGAGCCCTCTTTAAGCCGGACAATCACGAGTGTTCCACTCGTGATTTTTTTTTTTTTTTTTGAACACGGGACTACAAGCGCCTTTGTCAATGTTAAAACCCGATGAAAATTGGCGTAGACAGACGACGAAGTTGGAATTCCAAAGATGTTTTTTTCCCATTCAGCCCGTTGGGTTATAAAAATGAAATATGATCCTTCGAGGCGAGCGATAAATCAGCCGTGTGTGGGTAGAGCGTTGGGGAGGGGGAATGTGCGTGGGAGTTGCGGCTACACTGGAGAAATGAGGGCGGAGAGGGGAAGGTGCTCTCTCTAAAAGCGAAATTCATCAAAGCGGCCGATAGTGAATTTTGGAGCTTCCGTGAATAACCTACCTAAATCGGTCTTTGGGCCATACGGAATGGATTGCACTCCTCGTGAATGCCCAGCTTTATGGTATCAGACTGGTTTAAAATCGTCGTTTTTGATGAAATTATCAAAAAAACTTTTTATGACTTAATAATGTAGCCTGTTAAACCAGCTTTCTAAAACTGTCTCACTTTTTACTCTACGCGAATTACAAATGGAGTTACAGCTGTTTTATTACCGAACTGTAAAGCATTATTTTATGTTACATGAAAACTTTAAATGTGTTTTCTGAGAAATGATATTTTTGAGGAAAACTGTCGACCGTAACAATGATTTCTCAAAAAGTTATTCAAGTATTGATACGAAATTTTCTGAGCTTGTTTTCTGTAATATGCTCGATGTTTTCCTCTAAAAACTAAGGTCGATTTTAAAATCAAGTATTATTTTTAAGCGCTTAGATATAAACGAAAAGCATTCTTTTATGAAAAATTACCAGTTTAGTAACTATGTTCAGCTATATCTCAAAACTATTTTGAAGTACAAGAAATATTTTAGAGCATAACACAGATGACTGTCGTAAAAATGTACTCCTACAAGGATTTATGTATATTTAGAATATGATTTTGCCTATGGCTGTTAGCGTAAAGCAAATATTTTAGTCCTTTTTCTTCAAATTTCTCCGTTTTTTAAAAAAATATTATTTTGAAAGCCTAATTTGACAATATTTTCATAGTTTTCAAACATATGCGGTTGAAAAATAACATTAAAATATATATATAAGTTATTTTTCAAAAAAATGTCTCCGAACACAGTCGGATACCTTAAGTGCGCTAAAAACGGGTTCGTCGTTTTGACCACAGTTTTAAATATCAGCCTTTAAATAGCGTCACGGCGTGCGATCTCGTTTCCACTTCGCCTACTTTTGAACGAACGGTTCGGTCCTGTTCAAACGCGAGAGCTGGACGCGAATGTCACTGACCGCGGTAGCTCATCGATGGAGTGGATGACCTTTAGCTATTCGAAATGAATAAATCATCGTTTGGGCGACAGGTGTGGGCGATTTTCCTCGAAGCAACGAACACGTTCCGATACAGGGATGAAGACAGAATGCCTTACGGCGAGGAGTGAATCAAACGATCGCTGTTCTCGGGTCAGATTTGCATATGCATGAAAGTTCACCTTTGCGATTGTCCACTTATGGGTGTTCCTTTCCGAATAGAACTGCCGATTGCAGGGTCGTTCAAGAGAACGACAGACGATATTTGCCAAGAAATTTATTTAAATAATAAAAGGGGGGGGCCGAATTCGGACCACCCGAACATTTTGAATGTACCAACCGCTTCAAAACCGGACGTTAATATACAGTGGAGACTCCCTATAACGAAATCGCTTGGTTCCAGTTGAAAAATTCGCTATAGAGAAAATCTCGTTATACGGAAATTAGAGATTTTTGCAGTTGTTTAAGTAAATGTTACAAACCTTTTAGTATGTGCGATAAGTTCAAAAACATTTAATTATGACTTTCAATTAAAAATTAAGTAATATTTATTATAAATTTGTTAATATTATACTAATTTTTATTATAAAATGCTCAAAAGTGAAGACAATTCACCAATTTAGAGAATAATATGTACTAGTACGGATAAACATAAAATGCGTATTGTCACATCCATTTGCTGTTTACACCCCCGCTCCACCCCGGTTCTTGGAATCTTGACTCGTAGAAATGTTGCTTCCTCTGTAGAAACCCAGGTCCTCACAACTGCAATACCCTTCACATAGCATTCTATTATAATGCATTATCGCTGGAATGAACAATGCGAGTGGTTCCAGAAACAGGCACGTGTGAGCGATTTGTTTGCACAGAAATTAGCAACTTTCATCAAAAGTGGCAAAAATCGAAAAGATAAAGGTCTGAAAAAATTCGTTATAGGGAGACAACCACTTCGTTATATGGAGAATATTTTGAATGTTATTTAACATTCCGAATAAAAATTTCGTTATAGGGAGAAATTCGCTGTAGGGAGACTTCGTTGTAGGGAGACTCTACTGTAAATAATCCAAACTGACTTTCAGAAGTTCCGGCGTAAAAAGTTCAAATGTCCATTTCCACTTTTAATAAAAGTACGCAGAATCTCTGGGACTGGTTGCTCTGCTCTCTTCCCATTCAACACTTTATACACCCCGGCGGTGCTTAGGTATTGTGGAACTTGCGCACAGTCGCATGTGCGATAAGTCATTAAGTAGTGTTCTTTGCGCACAAGCGTTGGAAAGGTTGCAGTATTGTAAACTTTATCGATGTCTATATGATTTGGCTTGGCTTTGGCACATTGAAAACCTTGGACATATGGCAATCAATCAATGTCAGTAGAAGAATGACACTTCGTGCCCCTGATAACACAATGATGCTACCGTGGGAAAATGATATGGACCTTAATAAGTGTTATTTTCAAACAAGTGACTAATACAGATATAATTGAAATTAAAGAATAAATAATCCATATAAATAAATCGTTATATTAAATAAATTGAAAATACATGAATAATGTAATCATCAATTTTCCCTTGTGAAAATGGTGATTATTTCATAGAAAAAAACCCTCACACATTAATCACTCTCTTAAGTATGCATTGTCTATTGGCCCTCTAGTTGTTCGCCAAGTTTTCCTACCAAAGGTAATTGCGATCCAGTAAACCTACAATGTGTGCGCAAATTCCACTAGTTAATAATGTGCGGAAATGCGCCTGTGCGCATCGGACACAGAACCGGTGCTTAAAGTATCGCGAAAATCACACTTGTATCTCCGTAATACGACCGCTTATCCTGACAGCGTTCACAAGCACACACGGAATGCAGTTCTGTGTATTCTTGCGAATACTGAAGATGAGAGAGAATCAATAGAGGCCAGTTGGAGGCAAACATTAAAAATTTTCAATTATTGATCAAATAATTTTAATTAAAAAGTGTTTTTCCTCTTTTCTAGGGTTATTCTGTACCAAAACTGATCCAATAATGTAAAAATAAAACTAGTAGCTACTAGTTTTAACTAACTGTGGATAGTAGACCTCGCGTCAAAAGTCCCACTAGCAAGAGAATCTCTGCATGCGCGGAGAAAACAAAGAATCTATCTGCTGCGATGCATGTTTTACAGTTCATTGCTTTTTCTGAACTGCGGGGAAAAAAGCAACAGCAACAACAAAAAAAAAAAAACCAAACCCGCACGTTTTTTTTAAAACTTCCGCGTTATATTTATGGCTCATCGCAGCGTGTGATTTATTTGTGTTTTACAGTTAGAAAAAATAATTTTAAGTGGAAAGTAGGTCACATTTGTCAGCGAAAAGTCAGTTTGTATCGGATTTTTTTTTATTTTTTAATTAGACTCTAATTCGAAGTCGAATTCGGGTTTCTTTCTTTCTTTTTTTGAATTTTCTGATTGAAAGGAATGCAGTGTTTCCCCCTTTGTTTCTCAAAGGAATTTTTAAAAATGAATATCTGGCTACTTAAAGAGCGATCTGCAACACCCTGTTGCTATGCCACTGGATGGAAATCGGAAACATATGTCTGCACTTCGCATAGGCGCAATAATTTTCCGACGTCGTGTTCAAAGCGACATGTGAAGCACTGATCGTTTCAATATCCCGAGACCAGCACTTTTGGACGGTTTCAGGCTACGAGGGGTTCTTCGCCGTTTTCTCGCGGTGGCCATTTCCCTCAGCGTCCGTATCCAAACCACGGCCGGTCTCTCGTGCGTTTTCACTTACTCGTATTCGAAGTACACAGAGAGAAAGTATTGTAATCGTCAAAAAATTCGAACTCGAGATTTTGACGAATCTCCACGTTTTAGACCTCCCCGAGTCCGAAAAACACAATTTGGGAATTATGCCTGTCTGTGAACACGATAACTCGAAAACTATGAGAGCTACGGAGATGAAATTTGGTATGTGGTCTTTAAACATAATTTGTAGGTTTCTATCAAATTTTGGACAAAATCCGTCAACGGGAAGTCTGTCTGTCTGTCTATCCGCGGTGATGTTAACATTTAATTCAAAAACTTGAATAGCTAGATGGATAAAATTTAGTACAAAGTTTTATCGTCATGAATAAATTTTTTATAAAATTTTGGGACAAATCCGTCAAAGGGTTGACTGTCTGTCGGTCTGTATAATCGCATACTTGTATCTCAAAAGCCCTTTGGCTTAAATAAATAAAACTTGCTATCACGGATGCTAACATTAATTATAGATCTGTGCCCAATTTTCATTTCAATCGGTTAAAAAACAGGTGTTCAAATTGCATATTTAGTTCAAAATGCACATTACGACTGTGTGTTGGCGAGCGTTTCGCTTATTTCACTCAAGTTAGTATAGTTGGCGTTTCACCTTGGCGGTCTACGAATTAAATTGTAGCGAGTCGCTCATACGCGCTTCGGAAATTATGACAACCCCCTGAACCTTAACTTCGTTCTGACATTCTCCAGATGAAAGGTATTGTGAAATCTTGCGTGATATTATTCTGTGGTAAGGTTTCGTACTCAAAAACGTTAAATAAAGTTGCGGTACCTCAGCGCGTCTAAAAATTGAAAACATGCGCATTTTTTTGCAAAATATTAAGTTTTGGGGAATTCATGAATTTGATATGTTTCGTTGTAAATCACCATTCATAATATTTTTCTCAAAATAACCAGGCCTTGGGGAAATACCTCAATAATATTTACCTACCCACTGGGTGTTGACCCACCCCACATTACTGGTCGTATGCGAGAAAGTTTCGGGGAGGCCACTCCCGCTGGTTTCTGACACGAGCTGTCAATTGTTTGTGCAACAGAGTGGAGAATTCAAACAGTTGTTTGTGTGAAACTTTTGATACATTAGAAATGTATAAATAAAGAAAGAATTCCTGCTTTAATTTGAACCATATTAATTCCTTTTACCACCAACACAAATTTTTTCGAATTAAGACACAATGAGTAACAAATGTACCGTGTGGCTGGAAAAGTGGCCATTTCCAAATAAGGAAAATTTTGAGAAAAGTGGATTTTCTGTCACATGTAGTCAAAATGAGATATGAAAAATAAACTGCATGCATTCGAAGAGTTTCGGCAATGTATTCTAGTTATCAATTCATGATGGTGAGATGTTAAGAGGGTCAAATTGACATATAACCTTTAAAAAAACGTATTTTTGAAATGTGGAGATGGTTACTTTTGCAGCTACACGACACAAATAGCTTATTTTAGTTATACTAACGTCTAGTTTTGAAGTATCAGTACTATTTTGTGGCGTACTTCGTAATTTTGAATCGCGATTTGAAAAGGACAAAACAATCAATTTTCAAGAGAGTAATTATTAAAATTAGGTCGTAATTGGGAAAAGGTTAATAAGAACAATTATTTTAAACAATTTTATTTCAAAAGAAACAGAAAAATGTAAACATTTAACAAGAAAGCAATGAAAAAGGACCAAAGATTGAGCTGAATGATGTGAAAATAAAATAAATTAAATTGCCAATATTTCAACTGAAATATTCACATCTGTGATATAAAACTGGAAAAAAAAACTATGGAAGTTCATGAATCATAAGCTCATTATCCAAGTAGTATTCCTTCATATATTTATTTTAAATATCAAAAAAATGTAGAACAGAACACAACAGAGCCAGATGAAGCCCTGTATTAGCCAGTTGACAAATCAATTTACGGGCCCTTCCCCCTCCATAACTACCAAAGTTAGATTTTTTATTGATTTTAATTTAATATCTATATAAGCAGTTTTTATATAAATATAGTTATGAAAATTTCATATGACATTTAATTGCTGCTCAGCTTCAAGAAAGTTAGTTACTTTTTCTTGCGTTTTAAAAAAATTAAATTTAATCTTTTTTTTTTAACAAAACGGTAAAAAAGCAACAAAATTTGTTTTAGTACATTCCAAATACTCATACACAATCCGTCAACTGTAAGAAAAAATATATACCGCACATACCTGCAAGAGAAATTTAAAATATGAGAAATTTGCTAAGAATAGTGCTTTGAAATTTAAACGGTACTTAATTTAAATTTAACTACGTTCGAGCACATAGCTCTTGTAAACCAAATAAAAGTACAAAATTAAATAACCCAGAAAATGCCGGAAAAAATTTCGAGGCCTGAGTTCCTCGAAAGTTGCGGGGCCCACTAGACAGTTGCCTACTTGATAATCCGGACCTGGATGCAACAAAGCGATTATTCCCCGCGCCTGGAAAATAGACCCGAGAGTATAGTTTTGCGGCAGCCGCGAGAATGCACCCAAAGAAAGGGAGAAAACGGTGCGACGGCCACGCATGTGGCCAGCCCTGCGCTTTAGCATTCAGTCTATAATTCTTGCGCGGTTCACCTTCAAGCAGCGGCTGCAAGAAAACGCTCGTGTGGCCGTAGACTTAGGCCCGATGCACATCAGTCGATTCGTGCCGTTGAAGCTATAAAGATAACCAAAATAAACCCCATTCCCCCTGCGAGTCCCCACAGGGGGCATGTGGGTTACTACTGTTATTTTTATAGCTTCAACGGCACAAGTGAACCCCTTTACAGCGGCCATCTTCCGTTCTAAGGTGAACTGGCCGCTCAGAGGGGTGTTCACTCTAAAGGGGTTTCAAAGGTTTGGAGATCAGAATACGTATTTAAACAAGCCCTACGTCGTTATTTCTCATAAAGATCATTTTAAGGATCATCTAAAGAAACCAGCGGGAGTGGTCTCCCCAAAACTTTCTCGTATCAGCCCTAACACGGGTGAGGAAAAAATTACATTAAGCGCCAGTAACGTGTGCCATTCCCTAACACAGGCGGGAAAAATCGTTCGCGCTTGTTTTGTGTCGTACAATGAAGAAACCGAATATGCAATTTGAACGCCTTTTTTTCAACCGACTGAAACGAAAATTGGGCACAGAATCTACAATTAATGTTAGCAGACCTCGTACCAATTTTCATTTATCTAAGTCACAGGATTTAGAAATTATCGTGTTCACAATTATGCGATTATACAGACCGACGGAGAGTCGAACCTTCGACGGATTTGGCCCAAAATGTGATACGAACCTACATTTCTTGATAATAAAACTGTGTACCAAACTTAATCTACCTAGCTATTTAAGTTTTTGAGTTATCGTGTTCACATGAACACAGACAGACAAACTTTCCGAAGACGGATTTTGTCCAAAATTTGATAGAAACCTACAAATTATATGTAATGATCACATACCAAATTTCATCCCCGTAGCTCTAATAGTTTTCGAGTTATCGTCTTCACAGACAGACATAATTCCCAAATTGTGTTTTTCGGACTCGCGGAGGTCTAAAACGTGGAGATTCGTCAACAACTCGAGTTCGCATTTTTTGACGATTACAGTACTTTCTCTTTGTATACTTGGTATATGAGAGAGTAAAAAAAGTACTTCATTCGAAAATTTCTATTTATTTATTTGGAAAAAGATGCAATTTATGTTTGCCTGAATCATTCAGCTTTTTTCGGAGGTTACTATCATCACCTTTTTTTCTTTATATAATTGGAAAAGTAAATCCCTGATCTTTCGCTGGAAGTTGTTGGGCAATATCGATTTTACCTAAAAGTCTGTTGAGCTGAAAGTTTCAGTTGCTGATGGACGCAACCCATTTAAGCAGCATCTTTGTCAGAGCCCGAATCAGCGTCCGAGAGGCACAAATGAACTCTTGAATGCTCCACACCGGCGGAGACCGAAGATTCTTTTCCTCTTCACATTGGGAGAGGAACTATAGTGGAACATTTACGACTTCCGCCGTTGTTTTTTGAGTGTATTGCAGCGGCGTCTCGTCAGCTCAGAATCGAGCAGTGCTGCAAAAGTTTAAACATCAGATGTAGGAAGTTTTGTGCTGGTTATTTTGGAATACAATGTTGTATATGCTGAATATTGATAGCTTTTGAGTCACAAGCAAAAAACTGGGATAAAAAGTTTTCGTGTTTTCTGGCTATAACAAAAATTCCAAGAAAACCTTTTGGTGGCAAACCTCAGATTCGTAATCAGCACCCCGAAAAACATAAAGATGCAAAAAATTACAAATCCTACAGAATTTGATTTTAAAAAACTACTTCATTACTGAACTAATGACAGAAGCCGAAAAAAGGCCAAATGAGGAAGGCAAAGGCGGAAGGCGAGAGCTGTGAAAATCGCAGCTCGAGTGCCTAATTTCAAGAGGAGAAAGGGTGTCTTTTTTTCTTCCGAACTGAGCTCTCGGCGGTGCTCAGTGCGCAAATTTTGATCCTTAGAAGGAGAAAAACTCTATGCAGCTCTGGTCTGTCTCTCTCTTAATTCATTTTCCGTCTTACTTTTACGTTTTTTAATACTTTGTTTGCCATTTTCGTTGATCATTGGACTCTCGAAGTGGAAAAGTAAGCCAATCAGAATAAAAATGAAAATACAAACTTTGAAAATAATTTCAGGGGGTACTGCGGCTCTAATGGACGAGCCGGCCACTGACGTATTAATCTTTTGTTCTTTCCCTCCTCCCTTTTTTCTTAATAAAAAGTCCCGGGCCGGAGGGACGAAAGAGAGTCATTATTATTTTTTAAGTGATTCTCGAAATTCGCCTCACCATAAGCAACAAGTCACGGCCAGTTCAGAGATGGCGAGCGTTCTGAGAAGCTGTTCGTTATTCGTACTACCCCTTGGGTCACTAGGTCAGTGGCGAGAGGGGGTGAAAGGATACCAACACTTTTGAAACACCGGAAATTTGTTACAGAAAAATTTGACAGTTCACTTTTTCTAAAAAAATTTACATTTCCTTTCTGTTTTACTTTTGCATGTGAATAGCAAAAAAATAAATGTCGGCGTCAAACAATTGATAAAGTAAATTAGATATTACAGAAATAATAAAAAGCGTCGTGCACACATATCTAGATGAAAAAATATAATCATAATGAAGTTGAATTATTAAACACTTCCGGACGCGTGCGCCAAGGCTGCCAATTAGCTCCACACTGCGAGCTGGCGCATTCCCCTTGTACGACGCATCGAACATGCCCGCCAAGTTCATGACCGACTGTCACGAGTCATGTGCAGGTGCAGCGATACAGTGGAATATGTATATATATATAATAATCTCACTTAATTTTATTCCAAATTCTAATATTATATATTTTAAAATCTTAATGTATTCCAAAATCACTTTTCTAAAACTCCAGTTTCGTTCTTTTCCCGCGCTGGAGGTATATTAAATCCCTCATTTTGGCATATTTATTACTAAAAGAATATTTAATCGCTTTCACGTGCCCACAGATAATTATGACGGCGTCTTTTTGGCACCAGACTTTTTCCCTGAAACGCCTACGTAACTTATTAAAAATACCCAATATTCCCTTCACTTTGATCACGTGTCAATATGTAGATTAGCCCTTAGCTGAGAGAATACAGGGATTTTGTTGTTGAATTTCGCTTGTAACCTAAACGGTGATGCACGTATATCCACCACTCTCCTATTGATAATAAAATAAGAGGTAGTTATTTGCTCGGCCTGTTTATTTTCAACGACTACAACCACGGATACGTTATATATATATATGTATATTCGACATTAGATATTCAAACTTTTAATTTTTTAATATCTTCGATTCTCTTTTCTCTCTAAGAACAGAGATCGAAGATATAAAAATAATTTTATAAAAATCAACGAGCGGGTCATATAAAAAGCCTTCTTGGATGACGCACGGGTCGTAGGTTCGCCACCACTCGGCTAGTTTGGAGGCGTCCTTTGCACTTTCAAACATGAAACCCTGCGGAGCGGCCAGTTCTCCTTGCAGACAAAAGGTGGCTGCTGCAGAGAGAATTCATTGCATTAAAAATCAACCCAATCAGAGCTCTTACACAAACGCAGGAGTGGCGTTGGAGTCTGCTCTAGGAGGGAAGGCAAAGAGCACAAACCAAACAGCAAGACAAATTTTCAAAATCCTCCTAACAAATACAAGAATAAAAGTCTCGCGGGTTAAAGCACATGCAGGAAATATAGGCAATGAGAGAGCAGAACAACGCAACTTGGACAACCCTATTCACATACTAAGCTACCTAAACCGCACATAGAAGGCCTCCTCCGGAAGAACATGCTTGAGGAGTGGCAAACTTCCTGGAACAATGGCGACACAGGCAGGAAAATCTATGACATCATGCCCTCAGTTAGTCTTCGTCCCACTAACTGGTTAGAGAGGATGCTATCTTCTGCTCTGAGCGTGGCCCTCTCCCTGCCTACCTCACAAGGTGTGACCTCTCCCACAGCGATCAAGCTGTGGTGGAACTGGCACGGCACTTCACTATGCCACGGAGTGTGCCCTCGCCGTGTCCAGGAATATGAGGAAGCAAGCGCCAAACTTCGAACAAGAATGGCTGAAAAAGAGTCGCCAATAACCCCGTCTCCAGGCATAAAATTGGTGGGATAGCCAAATTAATCGGCGAAAACAGAGATCTCTTCCGGCCATCCTGGCCTTTAACTTTCCAGCGAGCCCAACCAACAAGCTCCCGAATGACCAGACCTTCCCCCCCTTCCATAAAAGAAAAAGGTAAAACATCTAAAGAAAAGAAAAACTAATAAGAAATCTTAATATAAATAAAAGTCATTGTGGGTATGTGGATATGTATGTGGATATGTATGTGGGTGGGTATGTGGCTATGTTCCACATCTCCTCCTAAACCAATGGACGGTTTTCAACCAAATTTTGTACACTTATTATTTAAGACAAGGGGAAGACACTTATCAACTTTTCTAAGTGCAAAAGTTAATTAAACAGTCAGTTAATTAGAAAATAACCGAAACCGTTTTTCCGCCGTAACTTCGGAGCAAACTGTCCGACAAAACATATTTTTATACCATCTTAAAGTTCAAATTTTTACCTTTTCAATGATACCAATTTTATTTCTCTGACATTTTTCCTTCGATTGTTATTAATTTTTAAATGTTCAAAAATTTTAAAATGCGTGCAGACGATTTTGAAATAACGAAGATTTGTAGCTACTCCGTTGCTAGGCAACGGTTAGACTTTGAACTAATTCACCTTTATTTCTGAAAATTTTGCTTATTTTTATAAATATCCATATAGTATAATAAATGCGAAAGTGTGTCTGTCTGTTTGTTACGCATTCACGGCAAAACTACCAAACCGATTTGGATGAAAATTGGCAGAGTTGTAGCTTGGAACCCATGAACGGACATTGGGTAGGTGACATCATGTTAAATTCATTATTTTTGGTTACAGATAACAATTAAATAATTAACAAGCGATTTGCGATGAAGATTATTACTTTATTTTTCAATCAACTGTCACGTGATCCTTAAGGTATGCGTAAACAAAATGAAATGTCACGTGATCCTTCAGAAAAGCGCAAGCATGTGGAATAACTTATTTTTAAAGTCATGCATCACGTGATCTTGCTGAGAAAAGAAATAATCTCTGGAATAATAACTGAAAAATAAACGCCGGGACAGAAATCTAATGGTAGATATAATATAGTTCCAAGAGTTTTTAGATTAAAATTTAAAAACTAAAGTTAAGTATAACTAAATGAAAATATCGTTCAATATTTACTTAAAATAAGAGCCTAATTTAGTGGAAAGGTTGCCAAAATTATTCTTTATCGCTCTTTTCATCGACATCCAAAATTTTTTTGGTACAAATTTATTTGTAACCAAACGATTTAGCTAATTACAATAGTTCCGTTTCGAATTTTAATGCTTTAAGAGCTGTTTCTAACCGATTTAAATAGAAAGGATTACACAAACCCAAAGAACACGGAATTCAACGTTTTGTTTACTAAAGAAAGAAATAATTCGAGCTTGGCGCTTGATACAGTTGACAAATAGATTTGGCGATTGCTTAAATCGGAAAGTTACCGGAAAACGGTCTATGAATCCAAAATAAACAAACCAGGATCGTCCATTGACGTATATGATATGGGTGTCAGAGTTTTTAGAATAGGAAGGTATATTTTGTCTTATGTATTCTTTTAAACATTAGAAGCAGATAAGAGCAGATGATACCATTGAGTACAATGATGTAATTTACAGAAACTGAGAATTAAATTAGTCGTCCAATTATGTATTATCAACCGTCAGAACTTTTGATTTCCCCTTTCTATATATAACGAAACATTTACATTCGTAAATTTAAAAAAAAAGTAGCAATTCAAATTCTTCGCGCACGAAGTCGCGGGTAACAGCTAGTAATAATATAAAAGTGCAAATGCCTGTGCTGTAAATAGTGTAAATATCTTTTTATCTTAAATAAAATCCCCGTGTCTTCCCATCAAACCGTTCAGTGACCGGCCTGGTCGCATATAACCGACCTTTACTTCAATTCGGACCAGAGAAAATAACGGAGCTCGCTGATTGGTTAGCTCACTGACGTCACGCCTTCCCACCCAATTGCAAAACTTACAAGTCATACGCTTTCTAGAAGGCAAAATACTTATGAATTAAAATGTATAATTAAGAAAGAAGGAAAATCATAAGAGCAGCAATATTTATTTCAATAATTCCAATATTTGATTTATTCTTGAGATGTATTAGAAATATACGTATACACGTCTTATTTTTGTTTATTAGAATTTCTTAAAAAAGGTTTAAAATTACGTAAATCTCATAAATTAATATTGTTATATTTTATGTTAAGTATTTTAAAAAGGGTACAATATAATGAATAAAAAAAGAGCACTTTTGAGACTAAAAAATGTCTCTTAAATATATGTATTGCTTATTCCTGACAAGGCTCTGAGTTCATAAGAACATGACGTCACTGAAGACGTAAGGAATCAGCCAATCAGCGAGTCCTGGCTTTTTCTCTGGCCCTGAACCTTGAGCAAAGGTCGGTTATATGCGGATTCATTCACGAGATAGGGGTAAGAGGACGCGTTGTGGTTCTGTTTGGGGAGGTTGTAGAAAATTGGCCCAAATTTTCGGCTAGATCTAATTTATCTACTTGTTGGATACCCACTGCGAACGGGATACAAAAGCTTTCCCGACCAAACACCGACCCACAAACGCCATCGGCTGAGGTAACCGAGATCCGCCCCTTCGGATCTTGTAATCGTGCATTCGCTGGCAAGCCCCCAGCCTGCCTGTTGCTTCTGGCCTTGAGGCTCTCCAACAGCTGTGGAAGTTACTGGAAGACCGGAGCTAGGGAATTCGCGGCGCGCAAGAGAAAAGAATCATGGGATGATATGTTGAGTGCTAAGCGACGTCGTCCGGCGAAGTCCGAATAAAAACCTCTGATTCGGACTATCTACCTAGTCCATTACAATTTGAAATTCATTATTCCGTGTAGAAACCAGCGGAGAGTTCTCCTCTTAAACCTTCTGCGATACTCCCCCCCCAAAAGGTGCCAGCTTCCTCCTTCAATGTGGCTGTAAATTGAAATACTGTTGACCAGAATACAATGGTTCACTGGAAGGTTTTTCAATTATGATTGGAAAACTATCGACGTAAAGAATTCAAAGATGCGCCCATTAAAACGCACTCATCGCACACTGCTAGGTTTCACTCAAGCCGTCTCAAGGACAACCTGACGTACATCGCTCCTTTAAGGAAGCACAGACGATTACTTCCATACGCATATGCGCGTGAGAAGCTGGATTGGTTTCATGTGTTGAAATTATATGAGGGACAGACAGTCAACCCCGTTGACGGATTTGCTGGTCCACAATCTTATACGGACCTATCATTCTAATGATGATAAACCTGTGTACCAAATTCCTATCCACTTAGCTATTCAGTTTTGAGTTATAGTCGTGCTGACTCGGATATACAGACAGACAGCTCTCCCTTTGACGATTTTCCCAAAATTTGATGGAAACCTACAAATTATGTTTAGAAGACCAACATACCACATTTCATCCCCGTAGCTCATATGAGTTACGTGTTCACAGACACACAGACATAATTCAAATTGTGTTTTTGACCTGGAGGTAAACGTAGAATCGTCAAAATCTGGAGTTCGAATTTTTGATTTGATTATATCATTTCTTTGTATACTTGCATACGAGAAAGTAAAAAAGCATTCTAAAATGAGAAATCTATAAAATACTGACTCATTATTTATCGTAATGATCCAAATGGATCAAGTTTAAACTGTACACACCTCGAAACATAGTTCGACTCGGTAACTTCTGCCTGAACGAGGATGTCCTGTTTCTGAAAAGGACTCCCTGCTTTCGGGCAGCCTGTCCTGTCGTCCGCAAGGCCTCTTCTGGTCGCTCTGTTTTCTGTAAGGTGGGAGAAGCGCCGCCTTCGCTGAAAATGGAACGGATTTGATGGGCGACCTGAACTTGTCCTACTTGAAAAGAAATTCAGAGCGGTAGATGAATTGACTTGAAAAGGAATTTATTAACTGCAACCAATACGAAGTATTTGAGTGTATTCACTTATTTCTAACTATAATATCATACCCGCAAAAAAACGATAGAATGGAACACTGGGCAATTTTCAATAGCTGCAAAACAGACAGAAATCGGAACATCTGGAATTTTCAATGAAAGTCCTAAATAGGCAAAACGAAGAATGGAAATCACTGGGAATTTTTCAATCGAGTCTCAAAAAGTGAAAAGAAGAATGGAACATGGGAATTTTGAATGAAAGTCGTTGTGGCGATTGTTGAAGTATTTTCGCGCCGATTTTGAATCACACTGACCTTTCGCTATAATTATCGTGTAAATTTAAGTTTGCACACTCAGAAAGGCGCCTGTGGAATCGTTGGTAAAAACTCATAGCATGAGCGCAATTTCCAATCAAAGTAAATTTTAAGAACATTCGCCACAAATTTCATCTTATTTGTAATCACCACCTATATAACGAGTATTTACAACGTGATCTCGAAAATAGAGGTACGTCAGTATAAATCTATTCATTTTACGTGCAATCCTTTCTCCTTAACTAGAAAAATAAAACCAAAGAAATATGCGTTTTCTTGAATTCGCCAAAATCAGCAGACGTCCTCGTTTGACAATATAAGCAAATGTCACACGCAACTTTGCTATAAAGGTCAAGACACCAATTAGCTCACCTGAGAAAAATATCCGTGACTTTTCTCGTTAAAAAACATTTTTTGCTGTCAGATAATTAACTTGAAACTATTAGTAAAAATTGAGAAATATGAGATATTTAAATTTAATTCTTATTATGTCATTTGAATATCACAAGAAATAGGCGTAACATAAATTTCTGCCAACACATCGATAAATGTACAGAGCTCCTTTTGCCCCAACTTGATCGAAATTTAAACATGTTATTAAGAGTGTGAGTTTAGCTATATCTCATGTCCCATTTTGAAGCAACGCACGAGTGGTATTGGGACGGACCTCGCCATCTTGAACCATGGTCAGATCACGATTACTTGTGAAACAACTAAAATAACTAATTGTTCTAGATGATTTTGAATAGTACAGACTGAATAGTGAAAAAATAACTTTATTCATAGTGTTTTTTAAAAATAAGACTATTGTAAGTAACATCTGAAACAGATAGAACCGTTTTGTATAGGGTTCAGTTTATTTTGATCACTTATTTGATTTTTCTGCCATTATTCCACATTCTGATTCAAATTTACTTCTGTAAATTGTCAAAGGACGGCGGTTGTGTCGTTGGCTGGGTGTTCGTCATGCGTACGTCTGTGTTCGTTTTGGTGGCGCATGGTTCGCTTTCGTTGTGGTGTGTGGGGGCGCCGTGCTGGTTGTGTAGTGTTCGGTGCTATCGGGGAGGCTACCTGCCATTGTATTTTGTGCTTGGTCGTATGGGGCCCGCTCTGGTTGTGGTGCACTGTGCTTTGTTGTGGGGGCGCCGGGCTGCCTGCTCTGGCTTGGTAGGCGCTGGGTTCTGTGCTTCTTGGGCGCCTGGCTATGGGTGGGTTCATCCGCTGTGCTGAGTTGTATGTTGTGCGTGCGTTTGTGTTCTTGGTCGGGGCTGCCTGCTCTGGGTGTGGTGTTCAGCTTTTGGGGGCGTCCTGCCATTGTGGTGTTCGTGCTTTTGGCTGTGGGGGCCTGCTCTGGTTGTGGTGGCCCTGTGCTTTCGTCGTGGGGGCGTCTGCTCTGCTGTGGTGTCGTGCTTTCGTCGGGGGCGCGTCTGCTCTGGTTGTGGTGTTCGTGCTTTGGCTGTGGGGGCGCGTCTGCTCTGGCTTGTGGTGTTCGTGCTTTTGGTCGTGGGGGCGCCACCTGGCTGTGCGTTCGCGCTTTGGCGTGTTCGGGCTTTATCCACTTTGTACCCATTTAAAACCGATGAGGTGACTCTAGTAGTCATAGGCATCGGGGATTCAGGATGGCGTTAGGTCAGATGACGAGGACGACACCCGAGATGGCATCCCCCTCTCCAAACATCTGCATCACACCAGCGGGAGGACGTTTGCACCCCTACGTGATATTTAATGTCCAACAGGCCCCCACACACGGCGGATCTTCAGTGGAATCGGGTTCCGAACATGGGACCCTCCGGCCCCGAAGCCGAGACCTTATCACAAGGCTACCGCGTCCCCAAAAAGAGCGTGAGATAAGAGCCGAAAGCCCCGGGTCACCTGATCCCCCGCCACCCACTCAAAACGTTGTCTGGAATTTTCAGTTTAATATACGAGGGTTGTAAATAAAGTAGTGGCGACATGAGTAGTAAAAAATTTAGAATGAACTTACAAGAACAACACAGAAACCTCAAGCTGCGACAAAAGAACAAGTAATATTATGTGTCAGAGATTTGCTGACCCAAACCCCATCAATGAAACTAAAAACTCGTTTAAAAGGAAGGTCATTGCTACGGATTTGAGTCTCGGTGGGATGTCATAAGGTGCGAGATAAAACATTATTAAACTTAATGAGTTGTAAATTTTTATTAATATATTTAAAGATATGTATGGAATTATGTAATGAATTATATTATGAATATTATTAAATACATTAATCACTAAGGTTTTTGTATGATTTTATCTGTATTAGCAAAATATTTATTTCAATGTTTACAGTTTTTGTATACTATCTATAGGCAAAAAAGTTATGTATATAATTTTTTCATTTTTATTCGTATATGTGTGGGCTTTTTTTATCGATTGATTAAGAGATTTGATCTCATATTATTTTTCAAATACGAGATAAATGGAACGCACCTTCTATTTATATTTTTCTAATATATCAGAAGTTTCATGCAAAAAAATTCATTTTTCTCATTTCAGCCATGTTTAAAGGATTAAACTTAGAACGCACCAAATTTTCTGTGAAAAATAAGCAGGATTTCGTTAAAAAATTTGTAAATCCTATCAAATCAAAAATGTTTTACATGTCAATTTTTAAGTTTATTTGCAATTTAAAATTTGCAATAAAGTTTCGGAAAATAAATGAGGAACACATTTCAAAAGAAGGGGGAGGGGCGCCATTTTATGTAGGCACGCCACTGATTGTTATAGACAATTTGAGGGCTTCTGCATCCAATGTTTATGTGTGGGTATATGTATTAATACACCAACAAATTTTATTGCGCGTATTGATTCATCTTACAAATAATCAAAACCGTATTTTATAAACACATAAAATATACAGTTTTATACACTGAAATAAAGGCGTCTGCTGCATGCAATAGTTCTCTATCTCCTGCCACGAAGCCTCGTCCTCGAACGCTGAAGAACAAAGAAACCAAACAAACAAACAGCCACACTTGTTGCCATCCGCTTCAAAAAACTTCACAGGAATCAATCCCTTCTAAGTGAGGGGGTGAGAACTTGACCTAGTTTTCCAGTGAAGGTGAAGAAGGAATTGGGCAACCCTGAGCGGAGAACATTTCCCCACAACCACTTCCGCGAGGCTCTTCCATTCCCGCTATCGATTGGACAATCCGTTTTTGACGCAAACGGAAGGCTACCCTCCGAGTATTCTGACGTCACGGAATGACACTGGGAATCTGGCAACGACCCCCTCCCCCTTTCCTTCCGACAGGGATTGCTTGGTGAGAAATGGAATTCCCGAGTTAATTACGACTTCTCTGCCCCTTTTTTCAGTTTCTCCTCTACTAAGAGAAATAGTCAACAAATTCATATTTCCCTCATTCTCTCTCGACTTCAACTTTCTATTATGTTTTGAAAAGTGTGTTCGGAATCCAGGGGAGATTACGATCCCATTTCGAAAATCTATACTGTAATAATGATACATAACTTTTGCTAATTTAGCAAGTTAATGCAATACACCAGTGGCGAATCCAGGGGAGGGGCTATCGGGCTGCAGCACCCCCCAGAGCTGAACCAAAATTCTCGATTTAATTTAAAATCACTACAACTGTTTGATCTTAATTTTCATTTTAAAAGAATAGTAATAAAATCGTGACAACATTGCTTTCTGACTCGACAGGCTCGAAAATCTTCCTACTTTTCAAGTCATTCCACTTGCACTTGTAGCGCTGGCGCGGTCGAAAACATTTTTTGGTCAGCTATTTCATTGTATTTTTTATTAAATTATCGAAAGTATTGTAGTGTTCTTTATTATTCTTATTGTCAGGAGAGGAAAGCCTGTAAAGTTGATTGTTTTGGTTTATATAAGCCATGACGTTTGACATTCGTCACGACGATACAAAATTATTATGACCTTAGGGGGGGGGCCCGGCCCGCCGCCGGGCCTCCCCGACCCGAATCCTGGATTCGCCACTGCAATACACTATATTGAAAACAACTTCAACAGCGAAACCAAAAGCGGAAGTGTTATTATTAGTATTTCAATTTATACCAATTCCTAAAGTGACATACCTTTATGGTTTAACGTTTAGGAAACACAAAATGTAACCCAATTTAAAAAAAAAAAAAAAAGGAAGGACTACAATCTGAGAATTTAAGCTTATATATTTATTGTTAACTATCGATTATATTGCGATCAAAGACAGTTTGTGGAAGATATAAGTTAAAGGATGCTAACTACAAGAATTAAATTAGAACACGGAGTCTGGCATCAATAAGCACTAGAGATGCGAAACTGCAGAGAATGTTTAAAGAACAAAAAGATTTCGATAAAATGTCCGTTCATTCAATATATCTTTTTGGCGTTATTTTAATTTTAAGTGCAATATTTTATATTAAATAATTCTTTAAGCCTGTTCATTGATAGGGTAGCGACATTCCATCTAGATTCTATTTCTTTCTTAGGGTTTTTGCAATATTTAACGACTCCATTTTCTATTAGTATTTTTGATCTTGATTGTGATAATTCTAATAAAGTGAGAGATATTTGGATTTTTAAAAAAATATAGATACGATAGCTTTATTTCATTTTAATTTATAAGGATAGAGCGAATTTTGTGTTTGGATTTTCTATATTAGGATTAATTGATGTTATTAATTACTATATTATATATACAGTCGGACCTCTATTTAACGAACCTCTATTTTGCGAACTTTTTCTCGGAACCAAGAACATTTTGCGAATTTCTTCGTAAAAAAACCTCCAAATAGCGAAGTGCATTCTCTATTTAACGAACTTTTTCTTGTAATCCAATATTTTTTTTTCTCCCTATTCCTCAAAATATTTCTAAACATTTCAAACTTATTCTTTCTTTTGACACATTTTATGGTGATCAAGGACCTGGAAGCTGGAAAATGTCAAAGCGAAAGGGCTTGAGCATCAAAATAAGTAAATAAATAATAAAAATAATAATTCTTCATGAGATGGATAAAGGCGTGAAAAAAAGGATATTGCTTTAAAATTTGGTATTCCTCAAAACAGCTCCATATATTATTCCTCCATAATAAAAAAATCGTGATAAGATAGAAAATTATGATTCATCGAATTCTTGTTCAAAACGTTTAAAAGCATGTGTCTATGAAGATGTGGATGAGGCAGTTTTGAAGTGGACAGTGTGAAAAATAAAAACAATACAGCGATGAATTGCTATGAAGACGAAGATGATGAAGATGGAAATGACCACGATGCAGAAATCAACAAACCTTCGTACGATGAAATGCTAAAATTCATTAATTTTAATATAAAATTATTTTTTAATTGAAAATACAGTGTATTCCCGGACAATGTTTTGTTTATTCTAGTTTTCCTTGCAGATTTCTTTTTGATGGGTAAAATATATAAAACAAATAGATATTAATTCACAAAATAAAGGTGCGATTAATTACTTTTTTAATAATATTTTGTGTTTATGGATTTAAAATCTGTTTTGTGTAGTTTAAAGTATTTTAAAAGATGAATCTCTATTTAACGAATTTTCCATATAACGAACTTTTTTTCGGGATTTAGCGACTTCGTTAAATAGAGGTCCGACTGTATATATACTAGAAGATTTATGCCCGTCTAAGATGGGCTTTTAGCTTGCAAACAATATATCAGATCTGACTGTCAGTGCTTGAGAAATAGAAAGAGAAAAAAAAAAATACGAGAAACAGAGATGATGAATCAATTGACACTAACTTTCGCTTTGCAAAATATATAAATATTTAATTTCAAAATTAAGTACGAAAGGGAAAGAACCCTTTTAACAAAAACTAAAGTAGAGATCTCCCAGAAGTGGAAAAATAAATGAATTCTAATTAATTAAATATTTGCGGTTTGAATTCTGTTTAATGTCTCTTGTCTCGCCCTCTATCGTGCAAATCTCTCCCTTGCTAACCTTCGTTTCCTTGCAGTGGGATCTACTCCATCCATATTGTTTACCAACAATATTCGAACGCTTTCTGTTTCAAAGATAAGGGAAATTCACTTCCCCCTTCGAAAACCGCTCCGAATTCTAAGAAATCCTTGTTCCCCCGCTCCTAATTCTAAGAAAAGAAACCCCTTTTCGATAGGTTTCACCAGCGAGAAAACAGAAAAGACGGATAAAAAAAGTGCATATTTTATTGTATTTCGCAAATAGTAAAATATATGAAGGAGTAATATAAAAATGACAGCGATACAATTTTATATGATGAATCACAGCTAACGAAACTCGAAAAAAAAATGCGTTTCAAATAACTCTCACTCAATTCATCTATCACTCATCGGTAGAATGATTAACGCAGATTATGGTCACGAAAGCCGAACCTTCTGGACGCCCAAATATTCGAATCCCAACATTTCGAACATTCATTTTCCACCCAATCTTAGAGTGAAGATTGGGCGGAAAAAGTGAGGTGACAAAAAATTTATTGTCATCTAAAAGACCCGGGAGTATAGGGGTTGGAGAATAAAATTTAATTAAAAAATTAGTTAGTTTTCCCGAACACTGCTGCTCTTTTGTAATTCTTCCCCTCCAGCAAGCAATGTTTCCTGCACTTCAACAAAAGAACGATAAGCGTATTTTTCGCAGATTCCAAACTCTGCAATTCCGACATCCTTTTCCAACGACCCGGCATCTAACAGAAATATATCGCTTTCACAAAGAGCAGAAGACGAAATTCCACCTAAACAGTCGAAAGGTGTTCTGATAACAGTTAATGAACCTCGAAGGGAAAAACATTCCACGTGAGAAAAACAACCGCACGGGGCTGCACGGGCGGAGTGCGATAAAAATCTCGAGGTCTCTTTCAGGGTTGCAGAAATCAACTCGCGCATGACATTTCCCTTTCATGTTAAAATAATAACGCACTAACACTTTAAACTCCCCAAACTCCCTTGGTACGAGCCGAGTTGTCTACCAAGAGGGAAAAAAGAAAAAAAAAATCCATTACCTTCTTTTCTTCCTCGGCAACTTTAAGCTTTAAACCAATTTATCCAGAAACTCAAATTTAAGTTTATTAATAATTTAAACACAACGACACACATACACACAAATGTTCTAAAATCTTTCAACTTTAAAACACACACACACTAATAAATTTATTATCTATAAACTGTTAAGAAACAAATTACTAATAATATGATTCTAACAAAAAAGAACTAATTATTATTTAGCTAATTTACCATTCATAACCTATGGTTTAGGCATAAGCATTCATTGATAGTAAGTTTGTTTTGATGTTCCGCGCCGAGAATGTGACGTTGATAAACATCTCTTTGGCCCCTCCTACTTACTCTCGCACCCAAATAACTGTAAGATTCTGATTACTTCAAAAATTTATAAAAATTACATAACATTTTGCACAATAATAAAACTGATATCATTGGAAAGATAATTTTTTGCTCTTTAAAATGACATACAAATTTGTTTTGTCCATCAATTCATTCAGAAGTTATTGGCAAAAAAAGGCGAAATTTGGTTTAATTTTTAAATAATTTAAATTTGAATCAAAATTTCGGAAAAACGGCTCCGAGGTGCACATTTTCAGCATCCAAAGTATATCTGTGCCAAATTTGGTAGCTCTATGTTCTATGGTCTGTTCTGTACACCGCCAACAGACACACACACACACACACACAGACAGACATTCATCTTTATTAGTAGTAGAGATAACTGTTATGCCTGGCGTTGCTGGGGATTAAAATACTTTTATGTCTAATATTTTTAATGTAAAAACTATTTTTGCATAGAAAATTATAATACAAAAATTCCTTTATCATCTGAAACGATTTTTACTTCAACTTTTGTTCATGGATATTGAAGTACAAGAAAGGTTTTGACGAAAGTTTTGGCACAATTAAGTAAATAGTTAATTTTTCGTTAATAAAAAGAGTTAAAATAAACCAGATCAATAATTGTTCCCGATTTAAATTATGAATCGTCTGCTTTTAAACTTTTCTTTATTGTTCTTCCAGAATTCCGTTAATGTACTAGCAACAACTCTTCGTAGGTATTTTCGTTCTTCAACAATAAACACATATTATATATATTGTTACAAATTGTGAATTTCATACACAATTTAATACTTTAAAATTATTGAAATGAGAGCAACTAATTGAACGGAAATGGAATTTGTGGCATTGAAAAGCTAATTTTTTTAAACTTTTATATAATATAAAAATAGTTTTTGTGAAATAATATTTTCGCGGAAAAACGTAAACCCTTGCTTAATTTTTAATTAACTTTTGGGCTTTTAAAAGTTCACAGTAGTTTTATTTTTCACTTCTTATTTAAAATATTTACAAAAATAAACAGAAATAAAAGTAGATTAGTTCAGAGTCTCACCGTTGCCTAGCAAGGAAGTATCGATAAATTTTCATTACTTCAAAATCGCCTACATGTAATCGATTATTTATTAAATTTTGAAAAATTAATAAAAGTTGAAAAAATTGCACAGATATAAAATTGGTATAATTGAAAATGTAAAATTTTGAAGTTTAAGAAGGTAAAAAAAAATATTTTTGGGGGGACAATTAAAGTTACTGCGGGAAAACAGTTTCGGTTACTTTTACACTTTGAAAAGTTCACAGGTATTTTACCCCTTGTCTTAAATAATAAGTGTGTAAAGTTTGGTTGAAATCGGTGCAATTGTTTAGGAGATGTAGACATACCCACATACCTATCTACAATGACTTTTATTTATATTAGGATTATCTATACATTTAAAATAATTGGCAAAACAATGAGTTTCCCATACCCCAACCACAGCACCGGTTTCGCCAATTTTCATTTCATATGAAAGCTCATGATCCCTATACATAAGTGACCAACGGTCACCTACCTCCCACCCTCTTCCATTCCCCGAGAGATATCAAAAATAAAACTTCGATCTCAGCCTCAGCAATTGGGATGTTTTAGTACAGTTATTTCGCTTTTACTTATTCGTTATCATGAATACTACAAAGAATGAGGAAGGTTTCCTGACAATTAATCAAATACACTAAAGCGTCGTTTATACGTTTCTCACATTTATACGTCGTTTCATCACAGTCCCGATTCATTCGTATTCATTGTAGCGACAAAGTGCTTCGTTTATACGACGCAAAGCTTCGGTTATGCGTCGTTTTCCCCAGTTGTAAAATGTGAAAATTTCCTCCTTACTAGTGTGTCAACTGCGATAAAGACTTCGTAATTATCAACAATTGGAGAATTAATAGAAGACAAATTGCCTGGTGCTGATTTAAGCAATGAGGAAAATCAATGCGAAGACCTTTCTTTAGAGAAGCAGTGGACTCCTTTGAAAGACTCCGGACTTATTTCTTTTGTCAGAAGAATAGTGAAAACACATTCAACGAACTTATTTTGATTCATAACGATGTATTTGCTGCTCACAGACAAACAGCAGGTAGACGACGGTTAAAAGTTTTGTTAACCTGTATGCACATCAATCGTATAAGAAATGTGAGCGTATAATTAGTACTCAAAATATATAACAAAGATATGATTTTCTCACTTTTATGATAAATGCTTATTTTTAAAATTTAATTATTATTTTTCATATATGTAGTAGATATACTAGTACTATCCGAAAAAAATTTAAAATTATTGATTTTAAATGAATTTGCAGTGGGGGCTGTCCATAAATGATGTCACACTTTTTTCCAATATTTTTTACCCCCTCCCTTGTCAAAGTGTCACACTTTACCATACCCCCCCCCCCCCCCCCCCTGTCACATGCCGAGCTATATTACATAAACATATACTTGCAGTTCAGAAACAAAGCATTACGTTATAGATCATATTTCAAATTTTATTTTTAAACTTTAACTATGTGTTTTAATGACATCTGTGATCATAACAATAATAATGATTATATATGTACTTATTTTGTTTGAAATAAGATTAAGGTTTGCAACAGAAAACCTAATTAATATACAATAGTAATAAAATATTAATATAAAAGAGGAATTGTAAACAATACCCTTTTGGAATTTGAAATATTTTGCTTCAAATCTTATCTTTACGTTATGAACACAAAATACTCTTAAACAGATCGAATTTTTTAAAAAACGCCTCAACAGGATCAACCTGTTTGTGCCATTACCAGTTCTACCACTCACCCAGGTGGGGCGACGTATCTTTCGTTGAGCATTTCAAGGGTGTGACAGGGGGAGATTTTCTCCTAATGGTGAAGAACTTCTGCTGCTACCATATTCTCAGAACCTACCCTGAATGCCTTTTTCGAAAAGCGAGGAATATAAGTGGGAAAAAATCACATGAAAGTTGTTTTAGCCCCGATTAAAAAAATATCTTAAATTCTTGCAATTTCAAAATAACTTCAAAATTTAATCTGTTAATTTTAAATGTTTTTATTTTAACCAAAATGTGTGTTGTCACACTTCTTGTTACCCCCTCCCCTTGTCACAATTTCACGAACCCCTTCCCTCCCTCCAAGCGTGACATCATTTGTGGACGGCCCCTAGTAGTATTCCATTTGTAATAATCCGAGTTGTTTAGTAAAATTTCAAATTATACGTCTTTTCGTTTACACGTCGATTTAGGTCAGTCCCTTGAAAGACGTATAAAATGTGCTTAACTGTAGTTTACTTTGTGTAATAAAACACTTTAATTTATTCTGCGTATCATGTAAATGTTTTTTACATTAAGAATTCTGGACACGAAAGCGTTATTATCCCGAGCAACGCCGGAAATATCAGTTCGTAGTACATATAACGCAACTACAAGAGAAAAAGAATGCGAATTTGCATTACGCATCGCCATTCAGCAGGAGAAAAAGAGAACTCTGCACAGATCCCCTCGATGATCGATACCGGAATTCCCCACCGCACCCGAGTCCCGCTCACTGCGGAGGATCCGGAAAAAGTGACTTCACCGACACGGGTGACGTTTCAACAGATGAGCCGCTTAGTAACGCATAGACGCATTTACGCGCCCTAGGTCAAGGCCCTCCCCCACTCAAAAAGTCGCTTTAGAAGTTTCAGTTCAGCAGACGTTAGATAAGAAAAACTAATAGTTACAATTCATAAAATTTAGCAAAATTAATTAATTAAATTTAAATAAATTAAATTAAAATAAAATCATATTTTGCATTAAATAGAAAGGCGCATCTGCAGCCGAATCTAATAAAATACAAAGACAAATAATAGAAATTTAAATTAAAAGGAAAATAAATTAAAAGAAACAAAAAGTAAACAATAATAATAATGAAAACAATAAACGCCTTTGCGCGCAAACGCAGCAGCAAAAAGTAAATGCTTCAACAGAAATTTTTTTAAAGATAATACAACAAAAACTATAGAATAAAAAACCAAAGATTCTCTAATACTTAAAACACTTTAATTAGAAATTATTCAAAATGGAAAGGAACTAATATGGCGCACTCATCACAAACCATACTGAACTAATAATGGCGTGCGTCGAATTACCGCATTTTTAGGCTTATAAACTAAAATTGAATCGTTCATTAGCTTTATAATTTGACCCAAAAATGACGTAGAATCCATAAGCATCCAAGAAGATCCGTAAGAAGGTTCAAGTATTCTACGCCTTCTTAGATTAATGAAAACGACAGGCCCTTTCCGAAACAGGAGGGGCGTCTTATTCGAGAGGGAAAAAATGCGATCCTTAAAGGGTTAAATGATGTTGCACAAACAAGCCATAATTTGCGCACGTTTCATTTGATAATAAAAATTTCACTCCTCTCGTATTATTTGGCGAATACTTCCGTCAGTTTCGGGAGACATATAAAAGCAGTGACGATATATTGTTGCAAAAGTCTTCCTGTGGGTGTATGGTGTGAAAAGTCCAACACGCAGGATAATGGAGAACGAAGGTTTATTCACAAATACGCAGGAAAACACGTAGCACAGGTACAGGAAATAATAGTTCTTGCACAGATTACCAATGTAAATAGATAACAATTCACAGGTAAGGACAGTTCAGCGCTTTGTTATCTAACAACACAGTCAGCAAATAACTAGCAACGACAATAACTAGCAACACACCCCTCTGTCATAGAACGATGATTATTGGCGCGCCTAGCCCCCGTCAGGGGGGCTTAATCCCCAAACCGACTGAGTTTTGCTATGACGTGGCTTTGCGGTGCATTGTCCTTGTCTTACACACACCCCTCTGATACAGGCGCGGTCTTTATATACTCTCTCCGACAGGTCGTGACGTCACATGGAGTTTTCTCGTATATTCACGAGTATTCCCTTTCCTAATAGAAATATCGAGAAAAGGGTTGCATTTTCTGGAATCATCTATTTGTCGCCAAGGTCAGGGGTCCAGAAGTGGCTGCTGCCGGTCATCCCATACTGTAAAACTCTCTTCCCAACCATAAGACTCACACTGCTGGGAAGCGACTTTCCATGTTTGTAACAATATTTTGCTTACCTACTTCACACATGCCAACACTGGAAAGGTGGCTGTCGAAGCAGAAGGTCTATAAGAGCGTCAGGCACGGAAACAGACTTGTGTCAGAATTCTGAATTTATGATCGTTTATATATTTTATCATATATTTCTATTATTTAAAAAATATCTCATCGGGATAAATAATATAAGAAATATATAAATATATCACAATTACTGAAAGAATTAAAAATTTGTATTACAGTGGAACTCGGGAATCCGAACATCTTTTTTTAATTTTCTGAAACATTTTGAATGAAAAATGAAGGAAAAATAGCAATTGCGAATCGGAAACAAAGCTAATGTTTACTCCTAACTTCAAAGAAGTATTCGAATGGGTCTTTAAGAATGAACGCAGCACCTCAATGAGTAGAAACAAACCCGGATATCTTCTTTTCACCCTCAACTCGTTTGCCACTGCACCGTGCGAATCGCCGCGAGCTCTTTCCGTGCGCTTTCACAGAGCACCCCGAGCCCTCGACTCTGCTGCATTTGGTATATCAAGAGAATTTTACCAAATTTTCCGGATAATTCGAATTCCCAGGAACCCGAACAGAGGTCAGACCCAACGAGTCCGGATTCCTGCGGGTTCTACTGTTTTATTAATTTTAATTAGAGATGTTTCAAAAACAAGAAATATAGGGGAAAAAAATCTCGATCGGCATGCCATCAAGGAATACAACTAAAATGACTGAGCACAAGGGTGGGTGGGCTCGTTTCCGTAGAAATTTTAATCTTATCCGTAGTTTGCGGAAATGTTCGACAAAATCCGTAGCAGTCGGCATGTATGATACAATCAGCAAGTATGTAGAAGTCAACAACGTGTAGAAGCAAGGGGATGTAGATGCCTCGGGAGCCATGGAGACGAAACATTACTGCCTTTACGCCACTTTTTAAAGCAAGTTCGAAAAAGGGGCGAAAACACAAAACCATGCCCCGGGTGCCATTGACACTCGCGAGCAAATTAAGAGGCGAAAAAATCATATCATGCCGCGGCCGCAACTTACTCTCGCTACGCCACTGGAAGTCAATCAATATGAGCGTCACCATTCTACTGTTGTTGCGTAAAATCTAGCATTCTTCTGTCTTCCGTGGTTTACATTGAGACAAGAAATGCTTTTTGCTGTGATCGAGAGCAACGGTGATGTGCCCGCTCGCTTTATTTAATGTATACGAATATGAATTGAAAAAATTCGACGGGAGGCTGTCTCTGCGAAACGGACGCTGGGATTGACGGGACTTACCTTACTCAACTGTGAATAAAGTAGCTCTATGTGACTGAAGTAACTCTTTGTAACTCTGAGATTATGTGACTGGAGTAGCTCTTTGTGACTCTGATATTATGCTCTTTGTGAATCTGAGATTATGTGACTGAAGTAACTCTTTGTGAATCTGAGATTATGTGGCTGAAGTAATTCTTTGTGAATTTGAATTTAGGTGACTGATTCGTGATTTTGGTTGGGATTTTTTCGCAAAAAAATTCTTGCTTTCAAACGTAATACATTTTTTCATGTTATTGATACTGGGTAACTGCTTTGATCGTTCTTTCTTCTCTTCCTTCCTATTTGGCGTTGGGCATCAGCTCTATTTCGTCTCCGCTTCAACAAACCACTTCGCCGACTCATTTTGGCAGTTTCTAGAAATATCTACGAAACAAAATTTGGAAAATTCAGTTAATATACCGCTCACAACCGACTGAGGCCGCCAGACAGATAGGTATGAAAAACCGCGGGAAGCTAGGTTGGTCACTGCGCGCGCATCGGTCATCGCTGTGACGTCATCAAAATTCTTCGTGGTTTTCACCAACTTTGCAGTTCGACTGTGACTAAACCGTCATTCCAAATTCTAAAATTCTTTTTGCAATCTTCAACGTCCACCTTTCTCTGTTAAACGAAACTAAAACCAACTCTCTGTGTTATTTGGTTGCGTTTTAAATTTACCACGAAAAGCGTCATAATTTTTTCCTTTCCGACACCCCACTGTGGAGAGTCTACGTCAAAAGCAGCATTTTGTACGACCTCTTCAAACTGAACATTCTGTGATTATATTTGGTTGCTATTTCTTCGCCCTTTCTGACTGCTGCGCTCGAGCCCAGGACCTAGGTTGGCCTCACTGGTAATCTAGGCCCGTGTAGAACGCTGCAAAAGACAGTGGCGGCGAAGGGAGGGGGCAGTCGCCGCCCAACTATTTGAGGGAAAAATTAAATTTTTATTTCATTTTACTTGCCTAAAATTAGGAATTTCAAAAAACCAATATTGTTCGGTAAAACTAACGAATTTTTGAAATAAATTTCTAAATTTTCCTGTCGGTCGCCTACACTCCCGGATTTTTCAGATGTCTAAATTTTTTGCCCCCCTCACTTTTTCCACCCAATCGCCGCCACTGGCAAAAGATCGACTCAACTTTATCATTTCATCTTTTCTTTTTCTGTGCGGAGTCCACCGGGAGACAGGCTCTGCACAAAGTTGCCAACAAGCGAACCCCGGGAGGGGATCACGAGTGCGTGGATGAGAAGCCGTCGGGCAAGTTCCCGCTTCTCCTGAGGGCATATTAACGAGCGCGTTGGCCACATTTCCGATGACGTTGCGTACCTCTTCAAAGATACACCGACACTCCAAAGAGAGATTCCAAAGGCTTTCGCACTTCAAAGACGATCGCGGTCGATCAACACACACGTTCCAAAGTCGATCAACTCAACCCCAAAGTCCAAGAACGATTCATCCTGAGATCCGAGGACAGACAGTGCTATTTATAATCTCTCGGACAGGCCATGACGTCACTTGGAACTCTCTGGAGAAATCCGGATCTCGGCTCCTAATAAAGATATCGAGAAAATAATCGCATTTTCGGGAATCTCCGATTTGTTTCCAAAATGGTTGCCAAGGTCAGGGGTCCAGGCCTTGCCGCTGTCGGTCATTCCATACTTACCCCTGTTAAACTCTCTTCCCAACCATAAGACAAATATTGCCAAAGGTTTTTACACTGTGTGGCTTTTCCGGTGGCGCTTCCACTACGCTGAGCAGACGATCCTCCCTCCGATCCGAAGGTGGGATTCGGCCTTTCGTTCGAATTTGCGAACGTGGGCCGACTTCCATCCATCTTCAGTTCTCGGTCAACGAGTAGGCGTAGAGGAATAATCGAGATGGCAGCACAAATTGCAGCCACAGGCGAAGTTTAAATAAAAATACGCACGAGAAATCCATCGGCCATTGAATGCACGACATCGAGTCGGAAGCAAAAGAAGTCGGTTCAATTCGCAGTGCAGCGCGGCAATCATGGAGTGCACTCAGCTGCAATGACCGAGAGGAAATATTTATTCACATTCTACATACAGATTTATAGGTTACATTTCCCCAGTAGGGCTCCTCACATTTAGAGATTAAGTGCAGAGAGTGTAGTGGCGTAGCGAGGGTAAGTGGTCGTCATATTTTGCTTTGAAAATGGCATAAACGCAACGAAGTTTTGACTCTACGGTGAGCCCTGAAACCGGGGCATCTATATTCCCTCTTGTCCCCCCCCCCGGTCGCTACGCCAGTGGGAGAGTAGTGGCGATTGTGTGGTAAAAATGAGGGGGGCTGCGGCAAAAGACTTACTGATACCTAAAAGTACCCGGGAGTATAGGGGGTACATAAGAAAACATTAAAATTTAGTTACCAAATTAGCTAGCTTTTTCGAACATTATAGCTTTTTTTTAGAATTCCTAGTTCTAGGCCGCTAAATGAAATAAAATTTAATTTTTCAGACAAAAATTGGATGGGCAACTGCCCCCCCCCCGACTCTGTGTACAAAACATCTCGTGGCTGAATGCCCGCTGGGCAGACTCTGTCAGCATTAATCTGTGGTCTCAGGTACAGGTACAGTTAGGGAAGTGTGGATCAATCGCAGAATTCCCACGCACTTTAACTGTGTGTCATCAACTACATCCGGACATTTTGTCTACCTGAAGATCTGGTAATGCAATTAGCAAACTTTCCCACCTGTGGGAGTCTGTTGAACGTCCACGTGACAATGGTTTCGAAACAAGGACCATCCATACATATACGGGAGGGGCGGATCGTGCATAGAGACTGCGGCACCGCAGCACCCCCCACTTTTTCCATTATGTAAATTTATTTTATTTCGCATTTGATGTTTAAATCTATCAACAATCTCACGAAATTTTACATTAAATGATTTCGATCTTCAAATAAGCCGCTAGGAAAAACTGAGGCAGAAAGCTAAGTTTCTTTTCTTAATTTTTCACTATCCGAAGAAGCGCAAAGGAGAAAGTAACATAAAGTTTAGGAGAACTGAGGATCGTTCCAGCACCGAATTCCGCCTGCGCTCATGCGTGGTTACAGAGCGCAGGATTTCCCTTCCTTTCCCTGCTACATTTTTACTTTCTCGTATACGAAGTATACAAAGAGAAAGTATTGTAATAGTCAAAATATTCGAACTCGAGATTTTGACGAATCTCCACGGTTTAGACCGCCTGAGTCCGAAAAACACAATTTGGGAATTGTGTCTGTCTGTCTGTGAACACGATAACTCGAAAACTATTAGAGCTACGGGAATGAAATTTGGTATGTGATCTTTACACATAATTTGTAGGCTTCTATCAAATTTTGGACAAAATCCGTCTACGGGAAGTCTGCCTGTCTGTATGACCGCGGTCATGCGAACGCTATAACTCAAAACCTTGAATAGCTAGATGGATAAAATTTGGTACACAGTTTTATCGTCATGAATGTAGGTCCGTATAAAATTTTGGGCTAAATCCGTCAACGGGTTGACTGTCTATCGGTCTGTATAATCGCATGCTTGTTAAGCATTCGTTTCAAAACTGATCTCCGTGCGCATGCGTACTTAGCAATCTCTGGTACCAAGCGAGAGGATTACGTCACTTTGACCTTGAGACGGAGTTTGTGATAGATATGTTTTATCTCCCGTTTTGTTTTCGCTCGCTCGTATAATAGCGGATCTTGCTGGAGTGTAATGGAAAATAAATATTGCTAAGTTTTAATACACAGGCATCTCTTTTAATATGATTCTTCACTTAAATATTTTACAATCACTATTATCTGCAATGAAAAACTTTCCGATATTCTGGATTACAGTAGGTTCGATTTTTTTTATCCACGCAAGGGGAGGGGAAATGACAAATTTTTGAGCAGTATGAAAGTTTAGGGGAGGCCACTCCCACTGGTTAAGCTGAGGGAGAACTGTCGAGTTCGGCGGCACCAGTTGAGCTAGAAACAGAGTTTCAAACATTTCACCACATTGGAGAATGTTTTCCGCGAGATAAAATTTTGAAAATGAGTAAGAAAATGAAGGAAAATGAATGATAAACAAAAATTTAATTGAAAAAGTTTTTTTATAGCATTTAAATTTGAATGCAACTTTTTGCAATTCAAAGGATTTTTTCGATAATTTTTAGTTATAAATGGTGATGAAATACATGCGAGAAATTTTCCGCGATACAAGTGTTTTCAAAATTTCAGTTTAACAAATTTCGAGTTGAAATTTTTTTATTAAAATTAATTTGTTAAAATACTTATCGATTAAAAGAGATAAAATCATCATTTCATATTTAATATTCATTAAATATGAAACTACTCAAAGTTAATGAAAAGAGACACAAAGTGTAAGTGGTACAAATACGCACCATGAGCGGTGAAGGATTAAAAGCTACAGCTCCCCAAGATTGCATAACACGCAACATATCAAAATACTAATCGTTTGCATATGAATTGGTAAAATTTCATACATTTCCATTTTCAAAGCGAAATGCGGATTTGAATTCTCCGATGTCATGGCAGTTTTAGGAGATAGAAGTCTACTGAGAGGATAAGGGTATTTCGCATTTCAAATTTTATGAGGGCAGCAAGACCCTAATCGCAACCGCAGAATCAAGCACATGGGAACGAAGTCGAATGTTTTTAATTCGAATTCGTTGGTGACACGAATTTTTTTTCTCAGTCCCTTGAATTTCCTATCAAAAATATAGCCTCCAATCCGAATTGTTTCGGTTATTTCGAAGTCAAAACTAAAAATTGCTTTTATTTCTGCATTCTTTTCGTTAGTTAAATACGCTCGCAATTTGTGTCCTCGCTGGTCTATGAGAAAATAACTTATTAAAGCCTTGATTCACACGAGGAATTTCTGGTCGAACCATTTATTCGATAAAAAAAAGCAATAAATAATCGCTCACTTTTTTTTAAAAAAAATATTTGAACGCTTTAGATGTGTTGCACTTTACTTTGAAGTTTTAATGTGCGGTTTACATATTCAAAGTGATGAACATTGCATTCTTATTAAAACTACTTACTCTTAAATTATTAATTGCATCATTTATTAAAACTGTTAAATATTACAAACTAACCCTTATTGGCATTTTTGGTTAATAAATCATCGTTCTCAAGCCCATAACTCCAATTTTTATTGTGGTCGAAACGGCTCGAGAGTAACCGAATTGCACGTAGAAGAAGCTGGAAAAAGGAGCCGACAAAAGAAATGTAAAAAGCAAGATCATTCATTTGAAACTGATATTCTTCGCGACTCCATTTCGAAACTCCTGAAAAAAGGGCGAAAATACGAAAAAATTTCGAATGAATACAATGATGGCCGAACATACGTATTTTAACAAAACGACTGGATTTTCAATAAGTTTGACTACTTCAATGATTTGATTCGATCTAAACATATTGCACTATCTTACTGAACACGGGTTAACCCAAACACCTGTGAAATCGAAAATTCAAACCAGTGGGATTGGCCTTCCCTAAACTTGCTCGCATACTCCCCAAAAAGATGTCATTTCCCCTCCCCCCCACGTGGATAAAAAATGCGATCCTACTGAAACCCAGAACAAAGAACTTATAACTTTGCTCAGAACGCAATCCACCAGTTTCCTTCAGCGCTCGCCATGACGCAAAATGGCCTCGCGTCATAGCAAGAAAATTGAATATAAATCGATTGAAACAAAAATTGGACATAAATCTACAATTAAGGTGAGAAGGCCACGTACCAAATTTCGTTCATCTAAGTCATTGTGTTGACTAGTATGCGATTATACAGACCGACGGACAATCAACCCTCTGACGGATTTGGCCCAAAATTGGATAAGGACCTACATTCCCGATGATAAAACTGTGAGCCAAATTTTATCCATCTAGCTATGCAAGTTTTTGAGTTGTCGTGTTCACTTGAACACGGACAGACAGACTTCCCGTAGACGGATTTTGTCCAAAATTTGACAGAAACCACCAATTTAGGTGTAAAGACCACATACCAAATTTCATCCCTGTATCTCTAATAGTTTTTGAGTTATCGTGTTCACAGCACACATAAATAATTCCAAAATTGTGTTTTTCGGACTCAGAAAGGTCTAAAAAGAGGAAATTCGCCAAAATTTCAAATTCGAATTTTTTGACAATTACAATACTTTATCTTTGTTACACTTCGTATACGAGAAAGTAAAAACACGTACAGGTAAAAACTACAGGGGGAAAATCATGAAGGCGAGACTTTTTTGCAACGATACCCCTACTTCTTCCCTTTTAAGACTCCCCAAGAAGGTCAGTGGTTGATTTTAGAATGCTAAAATTGAAATTAATGAGCATTAGCAACTTTAATTACGATATCGTTTACCTGTCAGGCGCACTGCCCCCGAACTCGCCGATTTTAACGAAGAACATAAATGCAGTCTACAAAGGGAGGTTTGAATTCGTTTTACACCTAAGAACATTTCAGAATGGCATACTGTAATTAGATATAAAATAGCAACAGATATTCATGGCTCAATCGAAAAAAATATTATTCGAAACGTCTCCCCCCCCCCCTTTAACCGAGGTTATACTGCATTTGTTTAAGGAGTCGTCCACAAATGATGTCACGCTTGGAGGGGGGGGAGGGGGTTCGTGAAATTGTGACAGTTTGTGACAAGGGGAGGGGAGGGGGTAACAAGAAGTGTGACATCGCACATTTTGGTTAAAATGAAAACATTAAAAATCAGCAGATTAAATTTTGAAGTTATTTTGAAATTACCAGAATTTGGGAGTATTTTTAATGGGGGCTAAAACAACTTTCATGTGATTTTCTTCACTTACATTCCTTTCTTTTTCAAAAAGGCATTCAGGGTAGGTTCTGAGAATATGGTAGCAGCAGAAATTCTTCACCATTAGAAGAAAACCTCCCCCTGTCACACCCTTGAAATGTCCAACGAAAGATACGTCGCCCCACCTGGGTGAGTGGTAGGACTGGTAGTGGCACAAAAAGGTTGATCTTATTGAGGCACTTTTTTTAAAAAAAAATTCAATCTGTTTAAGCGTATTTTGTGTTCATAAAGTAAAGATAAGATTTAAAGCAAAATATATCAAATTTCATTTGAAATTCCAAAATACTTCTGTTTACAACTGCTCTTTTATATTAATATTTTATTGCTATTGTATATTAATTAGGCTTTCTGTTGCAAACCTTAATCTTATTTCATACAAAATATTATTGTTATGCTCACAAATGTCATTACAACACATAGTTAAAGTTTAAAAATAAAATCTGAAATATGATCTGTAACGTAGTGCTTTTTTTCTGAACTGCAAGTGTATGTTTATGTAACATAGCGTGACATGTGACAAGGGGGGAAGGGGGTATGGTGAAGTGTGATACTTTGTGACAAGGGGGGGGCTGCACATTGAAAAAAAGTGTGACATCATTAATGGACAGTCCCTAAATTCAAAATTTCCAGCAGATAGTGAATCTAAAAATATTCCGAAATTCCAGATTTTAGAATCCGGCATTCCGGATGAATCCCGAATTCTTTATTCAGGCAATTCAAAAGAAAGTAGGTGAGTGAGATAAATTACGTACAAAAGAACCCTATTTATCCATCCATCTGCTTAACTGCTTCGGAGAAAGCACGAGAACAAGCGAGGTTTTACTAGAAAAGTCTGCGGGCGAATTTATATGAATACTTGCAACAGCCAGTTGAATTGAATCTAAAATACATATTTTTTACGTTCATATTCATCACCGCTTTTACAGCCCGCGTCACGCATTTTCTATTCATTTTTTTATGTCCAAGTTATTTTAGTACCTAGAACTCCGCAATTCTATGTAAATTGAAACCGTGGCGAAATATCGTTCGGTGACGTCACAGAACCGCCGCTGCCACGTCATTCGGCTGAAAACGCGAACTGTTCGATTTGCGTTGGGACGAATAACAAACGCATCACTCGAACGGAAGTCAACGACTCGAGCGCGGGACTTTCGCGATTTTATTGATTTCTATCACCTGCTTGTTTGCTTTAAGTTGTCGAATGTGGCATCACTTTTCTAATAAGGCAGGTGTACTTGAAGGAATGGAGCAGAACAAGAAACGCTATGCAGACACTTACAGCGAAACCTCGCATAACGAGCATGATTCGTTCCAGAACCTTATTCGTTATGCGAAACCATTTTTCCCATAAAAATCATTGTAAAATACGATAATGCGTTCCATGCCGAAGAAAATACTCAAAAAAATTTATGCAGAACGTTTTACTCAAAGAAAATTATTATAAAAGATCGTTAAAGAGCCTGAGTAATCTTATCTTTTATGCAGAATCAAACAGCATGGAATGCGGATTTTCTCATTAGACTCAAATACGTCAGTCAATTCGTTACGTCACTCAAATACGTCACATCATTGGTGACGTAGCGTATCAACAACTGTAAATGCACGCCCGAAAAAAAAATAAAAAAGAAACTATGGCCTTAAATATTACTGGAATCAAAAAATGAAAATAACCAAAGTCATTCGTTCCATTCAAAATGTTTATGAGTAGAAAAAAGAAATCAAAACAAAAGATCTCATTCGATTAACAGTTAAAAGTACTAGATCCCCAGTTTGATAAGAATGAAAGCAAAATAGAAGCTCCGTGGATATGACAGTAGCAGGCGCAAACTCCGGGACTCCTCGTCACTCGTTATGCGAAACGTTGGTCGTTAAGCGAGTCATTTTTCACAATTTATTTTGCTCGTTATGCGAGGTGCCACTTATTTTCCATGTCA